>VMRN01000013.1:6347854-6386339 GCA_010277015.1 Poeciliopsis turrubarensis
GGGTTTTACAAGCACCAAGACAGAAAGCATTATATATATAGTATATGCCGGTTCAAGAACCGGCACAAATTTTCTCTGAACGTTTAACAAAAGAACATAATGGAGGTTTGCGAGGTCTGCAGCGCTTCGCTTCCCGGTAGCAGCTGTGACGCATTCAGCTGTCTGGTTTCGCTGTTATCAAGGTGCGGCCGAGCGTCATGCAGGTGGGAGAAAAAATAACCCCAACAGAGGAGAGAAACACGACGCGGACGACCTCTGAACGTAAGGAACAAACTCGTCGTCTGGTACGTTTTACTCGTGTTGTCGGTAAATATCGCCGCTGAAACACCTTTCAGCCTCTAGTGGATAAATTAAAGCCATTTTGAACTTTTGTCGAGGGTTTTGTATGGAAAGCAATGCGTACGCTAATAGTGAGACAAACAAACAAAAAAAAAGACATTATCTGCCTGCTACTGAAAACACAAGTTCGCCTTTATCAATAAAAGAGCCACGCAGCGCGTGGGGTGGTGGGGACGCGGAGCAGAGCCCTGCCGGGTGGGGTCGCGCCACGGAGGGGGCGGAGCCTGGCCGAGGTGACGCTCCTTTCACTAGGTTTTTTTTTGTTCAGACCGCTGTCGACGAGCGACATTTGCAGGGGGAGAGAAGTCTGTAGAGAAACGAACAAGTGTCCCCCAGAACAGCCCGGGAGTATCTGAAAACCCGCTGTGTGATTCCTAAAGGTAAGACTCACTCACATTCCCACTGGCTTTACTGACGGCTCCCAATGTGTTTTCACCCGTATCTCCGCCTTTGTTTGTGCGTGGGCTTATTTAAAGCAACTTATTATTATCATTTATAATTTAGAATTATGTGGAAATGGGTTTGTGTTATTGTTGTAGGGTCGTGTTCTCACACTTCACTCTCTGTGGGTTATAAATCCATATTGGAGTTCATTTCCGCATACCTTGAACTCCTACGGTCTCGTTCTGGATCTGCTGCGGCCACTGGGTATTCAGTGGCGTTTAAAGTCTATTCTGCTCAACAAAATATCAGCTGGTTGTCCAAAGCTACGGCATGTTTCAGTTGTCTAGATTTCTGTGGTTTGGTTCATGCGCTTTTACTGCATGTTGGTGGCAGGTGAGGTGAGGGTGAGTCAGTCCTACCTCTAGGGAAATGTAGGAAATATTCAAATGCATCCACAGAGGCTTCAGTTTCACTTTTTTTTTTGTTTTAGATCGTTTATACTGAAATTATATGGTAACTACATTTTTGACAACCACCTGATTGTCATTTTTGAAGAAACTTGGTGATATTAGATAGACTGGGTAGAAAAAAAAAGTTTACTTTCCAGCAATTTGCTTTATAAAACTTTTATATGTCAACCTATCTGTTTTTCCCAATGCCCAACATAAATAAGTGTCGTTTGGATGTGCAGAGCATTATTGTGTAATGTTGGCTCTCTCGCTGAAAGCTCATTGGATCAGACATTTGAAAGAAGACACCACACTAAAGCCCACCCCTTCATTTGCCTTCATTTATCTCTGCTTTTTTCTGGAATTATTTCCTCTGAATCAGGCATATTATGCTCCTTTAAAATGGCCTTGATCAAAACAGTTTTTTCCATTTTCTCTGAAAGACTTTTTTATTTAAACATCACTTCTGCCCTCCACATTTTTAAAACCTTTTTATTTGTCAAGATAACTTTAAACCTAGATGAGAAATTTAGGCTTAAGTTGTAAATGTTCCTGTACATTTGGGTGAATCTCAGATGACGCTCATGAAGTGTGACGGACTATGATTCAATCAAATTAAGTGCCAGTGACTTCCTGTTGATACATAGCACTCATAAGTAGACGCTTAGGGAAGTATAGAACGTTTCGCTTAACCATTAATTGCCAGAGCAGCTACCAAATGTTCCCAAAACGGGTACAAATGGAAGGATAGGCAGTAAAATGTCCCCAAGGTTCAAACACTAAACCATCGCCAGGGCAGGAATGAGTTGATACTTGGGGAGTATTCAGCATCTCCCAGGTTGATACAGTTCATTATAAGGTCACCATACGAACTGACGCTTCATCAGTAAGAAACATTGGCCTCTTTTTGTGCTAGATGTAAGTAGGTGCTTGATGACCGGAGCTGGAAAATTACCAGCACATTGTAAAATGAAATCAGAGGTACTTTAGCTGATGCTCTCCTGATTTCTGTGGGTTTTCTTCTTTCTTTTGTTTTATTTTTTAAAGACAAGGCATTTTGGCTGTCAGTTGGAGTAACAAACAATTTGGTCTGCATGGTATCAAGAAAATGTAAATTATCGCGCAATTGTTGGACGGTGCAGTAACATTACAGATTTATAAGTCTACATTTCTGATACTTTTCATATCCATGCCCTCCGCCACTATCAAAGTGCTTCAGCATCTAAAGATACACATCCAGAGTCAGCATTAAGGGCCATTAACTTCCTCCCACATGGTCTGAAGCATTACTTGTATTACAGCATGAAGGCCCAGCATTGAGAGTATAATTCAAAATACCACATGCAGACAGGCCTTGGCCATACACACTGATCCTGTGATGACTACTGTTTTAAGCAACTCTAATGTCAAGCCGAGGTGCCCTACACCTTCGATGACTGTTTAAGGAGGGCTTAAAACTTGTGCCGGCACATCTTTAATTTGCAACCGTGTTTGTCGTGTTGACATTTGGATCATTAACTGTAATTGTATCATTTATTATTCTTGAGTGTGACTCACCAGTCATTACAATGCATCTGGATTGGAGCCAACATGTGTGTGATATCCTGCTGGGTTTGAACGAATGCTTGCTGCTGGGGCCGCTTAGGGTGCCAAGGACTGAACAGGACTTGGTTCTCTTGGTTGATGCCAATCTGGCTCGCAGTTCGGCACCAGACAGGGGCAAGTTTGGAAAGCTGTGCCTGTCTGCCCTCAGGGGAGAGGGTGGAATGGTGGTCGGATGTCCCCAGGGGGTGACTTACAGTAGATTTTGCTGTTACATCTGTGGATACATAGTGCTAATCCCTACCCCCTCCATCTAATACCCTCATACTGTCCCACATTAGCAGACATTACACTTTTTAAAGGGGATTAGTGAAAGTCTTACATCCTGACCTCTTGGTTTATGTTTTTGTCTCTCCTGGAACGGAACCTGCTTCTGTCTGGATCCAGTGATGCTCGACGGTGAACTTTCCACCGGCTCAGTTACAGCTTTTCACCACACTCATTGTCTTTGAATGCATCGTGTTAAGCATTCTAGCGTTTCCATAGAGAGGGAACAACAAATGGTTTTCCATTGAGGGTAGTGTGGTAAAAGTCTAATATAATGTCTATAGATTTGCCTTTCACCAATATTTATTTAGCAATGGGGCTTTCAGTCCAAATGTTTACAACTATTATGGTTTTCTTTGCTGTTCTTTATTGTTGAAGCAGGGCCAGCAAGCTAACAAAATGTTCTTTTTATTGCTTTAAAATGACAAAAGAATAGACTGTAAGCTGTTTCTGTTATCATCATCAATAAAAATATTCCATTCGTTGGACAGATTTCTGCTGTTTCTAACACTCTTTCTCTTCCTACAGTTGTATAGTGTTTACCAAGTACAGTTGAAAATAGCCAACAAAAGTCATTAAGGCAATTATTAACCATCAGGAGATCAAATGTCTTAACTAGTAATATTGTTGTTTTTCTTCCCCCTATGCATGGCATTTTTAAAAACCACCCTGAGTACTACCAGCTTCAGGTCAGGTCTTTGCAAAGATGCCTGAGTTAACTATGAGTCATAGTTAACTCGGGTCCCGCAGCTTCCCGATGGTATCAGTTCTTCTGCTGTTCCTCTGAAAACATTACTGCTGATAATTTTTTCATTGCTCTGGTGAGGAGGGAGGGATCGACATTCCAAGTCTGATTGAAGTGAAACTTTTTCACTGTTGGATGTACTGACAGCGACGGGTTGTGGCTGTTTTTGTACGCCTCCTCTCTATCTCTTAATTACACTTCTATGACATATTGAGGAAAGTGAAGACGGCTAGGGTGTGGCTGAAACAGAAAGAAATCAACTGGGAAGATTTACTTGGCAGATAGGCGCCACGAAAAAGACTGCATTGCTTTCAGATTTGTTTTGTCACCTTTTGGGGGAAAAAAACTGTGAAGCATTAGGTCTTGTTCCCTTTGCCCATTGCTTTTTAAGTCTCCCTGGAAGTCATGGGTTGTGAAAATTGTGCAACTTGACATTTGAGTAACCCAGAAACTGTGAGGAATGTATGACAAAAAAAATACGCAGGAGGTTACGGGGGGGGGGTCTCTGAGTCAGTGTTTAATTCCTTAAAGTACATGACGTCATTTTAACATTTGCATAAGCTTAGAGGATGAACAGACTACGTGTTCATCCTCGAGGTAGTCTACTACAGATTTATAATAACACAACAAATGTGGCGTACAGAGATGCTAAATTACATTGATCCAAAATGACTGTACAGCTCTCTCAAGTATGTTCAGTTTGCTAATGCTACATTAAATGTTTAAAACTTGGCTTTGATTTCAGAGCCTCTCTTCATAAATTAATGATATGGTACATTTATAAAAGTACCACAGAGGTTTTTCATAACATTGGTCAAAGGATCTGTGTGACCTACAGCTAGTTTCCATTAGCCATAGCATGCTAACACCGATGTTTATTAGATGTTTTAGATGTAAATTTATGTTCACTTGAGAGTGCACTCTAAATTCATCGTGTTTTGGATGCTTAAGTAGTACCAGTGTTTTTCACACAGGTCCAAATGGACTGTGTGACTTTGTGGCATTAGCTAAGCAAACTAATAATTTTAGCATGCTAGTGCTAGCATCCATAAAATGTTTTTTTCTCACGTCATCAGTCGGAAAAGACTGTCATGCCTGAGCTGATTTGGGTTAACATTAACTCCATTAATAACGGCTTTAAAATTAAAAATAAATATTTAAGACTAACTGTTGCTCCTTACCGACCCTGAAGAGGATTTTCATGATTGATCTTTTTTCCACAGTTGCAGGCAGCAAAACCATTAAAAACATGCTGCAAGTCTCAAACTGTTGCTGAATGAGTATTTGTTGGATATTTCTGAATAACATAGGAAGTCATTTCTAAATATAGGAACTGAGGCTCATGATTTGTTTGATTAAATACTTTAATTTTAATTAAAGTATTGAAATACTTTAATGATCCCTTTGATTACATGCTATTTTATGTTCACTAAATAGAGAAATATTTATTTTGATCACTTTTTTTCAGTCGTTGAACTTGTGTTTGACAAACGTTTTGTGTTCTTTCTGATCTCTTCATTCCCTTGCCCCGGTGTCCTGAGCACCACATTCCTCCTCCTTCCTGAAAAATTAATTATCTTTTACATTTCCTCAGAGTTCAGGCCGACTCTAACTCATAGCAATGACAGTTCAAACGTCCCTCACAGGCCTTCAGTCTGGGCTTCGGCTTCAGATTTGTGCACCAAGCTTGGCTTGTGAACACAGAGAGCCATCATGATGTGCTTCAGTCCTCTTTTTGTTTGCACCCAGTGGGGAACTCTTGAGTAGTTTCCTTTTCAATACAGCAGAAGTCAGCAGGACAATGTGGCTACTCTCTTCCTCTCAGTCTCAAACAAAGTAAAACAGGGCACTCTCTGTGTTGTCAGTTCATCCTCTTCCTTCCTAACATCAGCCAAACACCCTGGATGGGGAGGCTGTCCCTTCTTTTGAATTCAAAAGAAAAACTTGAATCTCCCAGCAACGTTAGCTACAATGTATTCGATGTGCAGGCGTTTTCTTTGTCGGTTCTGATAAAGATTGCGGTCTGTGGGCATGCATCTTCTCCTTGTTTGGTGAACTTTATTCCAGTGCAGGCTGTGCAAATGTGCACTCTCTGCGGCTTTTTACTCCTTCCGTCTTGTTATCAGGTCGGTGTAATGTGAATCTGGTCTGTGCTCAGGCACCTCCTCAGAGACCTCTCACATTTCCTTTGATTCACAGTCAGATCCCAGAGGGAGTAAACAACTACGCTCCAGTTTACAGCCACCGTACTATATCCACTGGCCTAATTTGACTCATTAAAGTAGCGGCAGTGAATCAACTGACAGAACAAGGACTCTCTGCCATTCTGCTGCTGCCCATTTCGTTTCCCATCAGCGGTCGACAGAGTAATTTGGCTTGTTTCCAGATAAATTGAGGAGGCACAGCTTAGATTAATTCAGTTTAATGTGGCCGAAGGAAACTACTGTAATACTTTGGCTGTTTTTGAGGATATGAAGGGTTAAACCTGGCACTGCTGTGGACTGGGCTTTATCACCCGACATTACGGTCACTCCAAAACACTCAAAAAATGTGCCCTTCAAGCTCAGGTCCTCTTTATCTGTGCTTGTGGCGCTTAGACAAATGCCTCAGCGACTTTGTGCCTGTTTCATAGTAATTAGCAGCAGTTTAACTTCTCTAAACAAACTTCCTCTGTCTGATCACACCAACAGCTTTAGTGAGTCAGATAAAGTTGACTATCATTTCCTGTCACCCACCACATTAAATCCATTAGCTGTTTTCACATCCTCACTTATTGATTCATAGCGAACTGTGCGTCCTCACAGCCTGATCGGTTACCGTTGTCCAAGCAGAAGATGAGAAACTTGTGGCTTGGCGTCCAGGTGGACTTAATACATAATATTTATTCTACTGAGACTGACTTTTTTTTTTTTTTTTTTTCATCCATGGATCACATGATGTACTGAAATACTGCACAGAAGTTGAATGGTTAATCTGACTATGCTGACTTTATCAAGCCAGACAAGCTAACAGGCTACCAACATTAGCATTCTAACGCTTCAAGTTTCTACTGTACATTTTTTATGATTTACTTAGTGCACAAGATTCATGACATGACAGAAAACTGCAGCTACAAAGTTTGGACATAATGTCAAACCATGTATCTTTGTAGCCTAAGCTGAGACATGTCTAATGCTTGCTTTAGTAAAATCTTAACATTTAATAAACTATGCAGTGCACAAGAGAAGTTGGTGGTAAAACTAGCAGTTCAGTGGGTTTACATCTGTAAATCTTATCAAAATGTACTATCGCCAAAACAGACGGCAATCTTTGCTAAAAATGCTTCAGAGAAATGTGAACATTTCTACCATAAATCCACTTTGAAGTTTATCGAAAATGTATCCCAATAATAGGCCTAAGCTGAAGTATTTTGGTCAAAATATACCTTTTCTACATTGAAGAACATGGAGGATAGGACACAGAGTGCCAGAAGTTTGTGAAGGAGTGTGGGTTGCCGTTCATGATGTGGGGGGTGGCCTGTATGTCGCATAGTTCTCTGATCCAGATGGTGCAAGAAGCTTTACAGATGTGTGCTTCAATAATCTGCTTTATTTGCTTGTCAGCCCAAACATAAAACCAGCAAGTCTGTGAGAAATCAGATTCATACCAGATGGGGTAAAAGGCTTTTTTTTTCCTGTTTTTAAACAACAAAGACACAAGATCCTCTTACTTGAATGTGTATTGGATGATAACATGCGCACATTTTTTTTTTTCTTTTTTTGTGCAAATATTTTTAGTATTCTGCTGAGTAAAAATGACATGTTTTTAAGAAGCGTTCACTTCTTATTTTCTGACATGCTGATCTCTGGTAGCCTAGTTGGCTGCTGGCCTGTAAGCGAGTCCAAGTAGGGATAAGTTTTCTCATGTAGTTGTTGGCAAAAAGACAAATGAGCGTATTTCCTAAAACTTTTTTGGTTTATTAGATTTGTGTGGGCCTAATGCTCTTAAGCAAGTGTGTAAAGCCTTCCAGAGAGACAAGCAACATCTCAGATGTTTCTGCTACCACCCTGCCTGCCAGAAAGGATTAAACCTAAATAAGAGATCAGCACAAACTCCTTGGAGCTTGTTAGGAATACGACTGGAATATGAGCAGAGTTCATCCCGGGGGTCGTGGAACCTGATTTATTCCTGCTGTGATACAAAGAAGAGCTCAGGACAGCGAATGGGATGGTTTTCGTTACCACACTCGAATATGCGTTTGGTAACCTGCAAACCTCAACAAGTGGAAGGTGTTAGGAAACGTTGATATTCCCTGAAGGTGTATTCACCTTCACCCACGCAATCCTCCGCCACACCCTTATCGGGAACCTGTTGTTGCTCTGGAGACACTCCCTGTTTGACTCGCCTGTGGGACGGGGGGGCAGGACTGCATGTTCTCACCACTGACAGCAGCAGCCTTACTCATCCCTTTTGTCACAGCAGAGACGTCCTCTTATCTGATCATTTCAGCAGTTTTGACATGACGGCTGAGTCAGAGGAGTTTAAAATAAAAGTGGTGAAACTGTGAGACATGTTTTTGGTTTTAGCAGCAGAAGCGTCACTCTGGGACAGATCGAATATGCAGCGTTAGCGTGGAATGTCACACCAGTGTTTCAGCAGTGAAAGCTGGAAAGCGTCCACGTCTGCTTTGTCTGTCGCAACTTGCTCTCTGGCAGCTTTTCACGGATGTGCATTCCTGGTTTTACTGTGAAGGGAGTTTTTTTTTTTTTCTTCTTCTTCTTTGGAAGAAGCCTCCTGAAGTTATTCTTTTGCCTAACAAGACGGGTGGGAGGTGCTGAGTGTGAAATGCGGGTTTCTCCCAAAGCTAGGCCTCCGCGTTGCTGTTGTAGTGCGGGTGGTAAAGAAGGCATCACTTATTAACTAGAAGAGAGCAAAGTCCAGTGTGAAGTTCACAATCTGACCAAGCATTAAACTATAAACCGGCTGATAAAACTCGAAACTCAGCAGGACGAATAGAAAATAACATTTAAGCCCAGATTAACTCTCAGTTTCACTTTTACTGTAATCTTCTGTTTCAAATCTTTTTATCATTGAAAGATTTTAAGGTTTTCCGTGACAGTTTAGCAATCTTATCAAAAATAAAACCAAATGTCTGCAGCGCCAGACATGAGCTGGGCCAGGAGATAAAACCTTCATCAAAACAGAGCCGCGTAAGTTACCAAGGCGATCAGCAGGGCGTGTCATTAGACTGCAATAGTTGACTGAACCCGCTGCCTCGCCTAGGACTAACTCCCTGATTTCCAGAGAATGGCAACATGCTGTGTGGGGGGGAAATAATGTTTTAAACAGCCTTTTAAAACTTTAATCAGAGCTTTCATAGCATCAATCGATTTATTTCCATTAGCGGCCGGTGAATATTGAGGATGTTTTTCAGTAAATTGAAGCTGAGCCTGTTCACTTGGAAAGGTGAGCGTGAATGTTGACTGTAAGAGCAGTTGTCGGCGGACGCTTGATGAGTCAGTGCATCATGTAGCTGCGAGTACAGACAATCCTCTGGGGCCTGGTCCTATGGGGATATCATGCCAGAGTCACTGCAGCTGAAACTCCTGAGTGACTGATCTCTCTGGAAGTGAACAGAGATAAAGAGACAATTTGAAACACTACGAAACGACCACATATTTTCTCTGAAACATGGAGGATGGAGAGGGGAAGGTGCATGAGTTGTAGAAAACACGGAAGCATTTTAGAGGGTTGAAACTACAGACTTCAGTGGTTTTTATTTGAGGTAAAAAGAAAATGGCGCATGGTTCTTTTTTGCAAATAAAAATGAGAAACGTTGATTTTTGTTTTTAGTTCCCTCTCCTCTTCTACTGCCAAAAAAAGTCCAGGACAGCCTGTGTTTCAGCATAAACTCTGCAGGTTAGGGAAGATTTTTCCTTTTGAGAGAACATTAGTGAATAAACATCATAAAGAACAAGGAAGACGGGTCAGGGAGGGAGTTATGGAGAAGTTTAAAGCAGGATTAGGTTTAAAAATATCCCAAATTCTGAGCACATCACGGAACAACTTTCAGTTGTCTCTGTCCTCTTTAACTCCTGGACTTTGATCACTCTGTCACCCTGACTTTGTTTTTATTGCTCACCTTCTGCCAACGCAGCAGCTAGACAGCATGTACCTTTGTCAGAGCTTGTTTTATTGGTTGTAATAATGGAAGATTCTCATAGATCCTTACTGCCGTGCTAAAACCAGATGTCTCGCAACAGCTTCAGGGATGACCTTTTTTCTTTTTTTTTTCTTTTTTTTTTGAGTTCATTGTCTTGTTCGTTGAAATCTTTGAATACCTTGAGTCCATAATGAAACATGCACACAATGTGGCCCGGCAATTTGCCTAACAAAGCCGTCTGTAACAGCCAAACATCTGAAAGCAGTTGAAAGCAGCACAGTGTACGCATTGTGCTAGTTAGTCATGTGTCACAAGCAGTGGCAGGCAGCTATTATAAATGCAGATTTTCAAGGGAGTTTCTGCGGTGAATGTCATCTGAGCTGCAGAAATGTGGCGACCGTTTCTCTGTATGTCCCGACAGTAGGTTGTTTACCCCGGAAAATAAAGACGTTGCACAAAGAATCTCGGCGCATAAAGAGAAAAGCCTTACGTTGACTAGGAAACCGTATCCACAGGTCCAGGTCCCACTGCACTGTTTTTTCTTCTCCCAAAGGGGTGGATTGGTTTTATTGCAAAATGCACACAAATTCAACAATTTACTAGAGTGAAGCTGTATCTGGTTTGAGCGACCAATGTAGCATGAAGCATGATTACATGATGTCAAGGCGTGTAGAATGAGCGTGTGCTGGCAAGTAACAGTGTAAATATGCAACCTGAGGAGAGGCTGGTGGGTAATTGCTCAACTGTAGCTGTTTAAAACTGTTTTG
Source organism: Poeciliopsis turrubarensis (assembly GCA_010277015.1). Classification (NCBI taxonomy): domain Eukaryota; kingdom Metazoa; phylum Chordata; class Actinopteri; order Cyprinodontiformes; family Poeciliidae; genus Poeciliopsis; species Poeciliopsis turrubarensis. The sequence continues at coordinate 6,358,550 of VMRN01000013.1, forward strand.
ATTACTATACGAATGTATCTTAAAGCACATAAACGTGAAGTATTTAGTGTTTTCTCATGTTTTGTTTTGTGGGTGACGAGGTGTCGGCTCACTGTACAAACACACACGTGCGCGCGCACACACACACTCAGGCTTACCAGAATCCAAACCTGACAGGCGAGTTGATCGTCATACGTCAGCAGGAGGCTGCTTCAAGCTGCTTGGGTGGGGACCAGGGGGTTAAAGGTCGGTGCTGAGAATTTCTGACATGCTGCTGTCTCTCCGCCCACTTCGCCCTCCCTTCTCCTGGAACCACAACGCTGCTGCTGCTGCTGCTGCTGCTGCTGCTGCTGCTGCCGCTGCTGCTGCTGCTGCTGCTTTGTGTTGTCGTTTTCAGGTCAGAGTGCCTGGCTGCAGGGTAGGAGGGTCCGGCTCGGGATCTGTCACAGTGGCAGATGAGAAAGCAAAACGACAGCGCTTGTGCAAGGAGGCAGAGAGCGTGTCAGAATGCTTAGTAATTCATGAAAGGATGGGCGTGTAGTCAGATGTGTCTTCATCATTTGGAGTGAAGGAAATCTGGGGAAATCATTATTTTATTTCTCTGCATATTTCAGGTTGCCTCCGTCGTTGCTCCTTTGATAACGGACAAGGATGGAGATGCACAGTAAGTCGTTCAGCTCCTTTTTTTAAAATATAATTTCTCTGCATTTCTTTTCTTCGCTGCATGTTTTAGCAATGTTGTCGTTTTTTTTATCCATTGCTGTCTTTTCACAGTCACGTCATATTGTTATTTGGTTCCCCCCTTTTGTCTGGCTCGTCTAATGCTGCCTGAATTTTATGTCACATTTAATAATTTCTGAAATCATTGGAAGGCAGCTTCTATAGCATCATAGAGATGCTATAGAAGGAGCATCTCCATGAGATGCCGTCTCAAACTGCAATAAGGGGAAAAGCAAATCTTCTCTTATGTTGGTATCTGATGTTTCCAGGTCACAAGTGATTAAATAGAATAAATGCTATAAACAGAACAAAATCTGATGTTGAAATAATCAATTAGTAGAATTAAGTAAATATGCTCGCCAGATAAACTAGTTGATTATCTACTAAGTTATTAATTTTAAAATATTTTTTTCTGAAAAAAATCGAGTTTCCTCTGAAGGAAGGTTTGCAAAAGCTGAAAAAAATGTAAATGCAGTGAAGTATTTCTTTTAAAACTTGCAGTGCAATACTCAAGTTTTGTTCTTTTGTTTTGTATGTGTTGTAAGTATGTTGGTGTATTTGCAATTATACCCTAGAATAAAATTTCATTACATTGTATACTGACCAGATTGAGCTCTGCGTCACAACTGACTGAGATGTTTAAATGCCGTTTTTGATGGAAATCTGCCGTTTATTTCCCAACTTTTTGAGCGTTTGTATATTTGACACTCCGTCTCTAAAACTGACAGAAAATTATTGCAGTTTTTATTTCTAGATTTACATTCTTGAGGAATAAACAAAGTTAAAATTAGACAAAATAATTATTTGAATTTTATCGATATAACTTTTTTATTTAATATCTTAAAGATCAATAATTTCTTTGAAAATAAATTTTCTTAACTTGAATAATTGAGTTTTTAGTGTTCTCACTTCAGCTTGGCATCAGAAACAGATTTCTGAAATCTAGTAGATTTCTGTTCAAGTTGGAACATGCAACTTTTATAAAAATATTTTTTTACATATTAAAACATTTCATTTATAAAGCATAAATGAATCAAGTCATGACAAGATAACGAGTTAGATAATGACAGAAAAACTCGAGCTCCTCTGCCTCTTTGTGTGGTCCTACTGCCATCAGCAGAAACAAACCTCTCTTGGTCTGAAACAATCAGTCAGATCCAGTGGGATCTTGTGAATTTAAATGTACCTTCTCTTCCTATTTTTGTGTTTTTCAGTGAGTGAGATGGATAGTGGCATGAAAAAGGTCAGCGAGTGGAGTCAGTCATATTATGGTCACGACTCGGGCATCCAGTCTGGAGCCACCACCATCAGAGATGATGACGGCGACTACACAACCACAACGCGTTACGTCACAACCACCACTGTCACCAAAGAGCAGCCCGGTGAGACAACGCAGTCCGAAAATTGACCAATTTTGTGTAAATTTCTCGTTCGATGTCAGTTTGACCACCGCTTGCTGCATTGCAGACTTGGAGACCCAGTACACACTGAGCAGAGCTCAGCGTGTTCGGGCTGCGATGTTCCCCGAGTCGATGGAAGAAGGCACCACCATCCTGTCAACCCAGACAGACCCGTCCCAGATGACCAACGTCCAGCGGCTGGCCGAGCCCTCCCAGATGCTCAAACAGGCCATCGTCCACCTCATCAACTACCAGGACGATGCCGAGCTGGCCACCAGGGCCATCCCGGAGCTCACCAAGCTGCTCAGCGACAACGATCAGGTGATAAACACCAGGCCAAAACGCACTGTGATCTGGCTTGTTGGTTCATTTTGTTTATTATCAAAAAATACTGTATCAACTAGCATTGCAATAGTCAAATAAAAACTCTCCCCTCCCTAAATATTTAATCTGTGAACAGTCGGTGGTCTGCAAGGCTGCACAGATTGTCAACCAGCTCACCCTTCAGGAGGCCTCCCGCCGCGCCCTGGTGCAGTCTCCTCAGATGGTGGCGGCGGTGGTCCGGGTCTTGCAGAGCACAAACGATATGGACACCACCAAGGCCGCAGCCAGCATCCTCCACAACATCTCCCACCAGAGGGAGGGTCTGCTCGGCATCTTCAAGTCAGGAGGCATCCCCGCTCTTGTCCGCATGCTCAGGTACTGCTGGAAAATGGGCTTCATGTCCCGCTCTTAACTCCTCATTTACTATCCAGATCGTCCTGTCTGCAACATTTAAGGTTAAAAAGAACTGCCTCCCACAGTTCACCAATCGCTGGGATACCGTATTTTCCCGACTGTAGCTGACATTTTGTTCCAGTTAGAAGTTTTATAAGCTGCTTCAACATGGTTTGAGTTGATGTGAAGCACATCACATAAACCAGTCACAACTACATCATTTGTCTCAGGATATATCCCACTCAACACCCTGAGATTATCTCTATGGCCTGAGCCCGACCCAAAAGGTTGGGCCAAAATTACTTCCTTGATGGAGAGCACAAGGAAAACCAAACATGGATGCACCACATAAGTTCTTATTATTAATGTAAATAGAGGAGTAGATAGTTTAGCTTGTTGAGGAAAGGAAATGCTTCAGTAAGATGGAGAAGTTAATCAGGCTGCACCAAACACAGCTGTGTCCTGCTGGAGCAGCAGCAGACATGGGCTCCTTTCAGCCACACGTCCCAAATGATTTACACTTAACTCACCCTGTGGTCACAACAACCGACAAGAAGGAGCTGGAAGATGTTAAATCTAAAAACAGGAGAAGTTGCTCTGCTTTCAAATGAAAAGGAAAGCAGCAAAATCTTAATTAAAATATGTCGGGTTTACTTATTTACTTGGACATGATGCCTATGGGCTCGAACCAGGTCGGGTTGGATTTTTTTTTTTTTTTAGGCCTAATCTAAACTCTGCTCAACACATACAGCCGTAATCCTTAAGAAACCTGCATCTTACTAACGATGGTATGTTTCCACACAGTTTTAAGATGCATCATTGAGAATTTGGCTCATAATACAGTGCAGAATATGACATACAGAAGATCTGTTCTGCTCCTTCATAAATGCAGGGCAGTTCTTTAAATGTCATAAAGTGTAATGGCGACTGGTTTAACTTCATTCTTTGCGATGCTCGGTTAGTCTGAGGACATTTGGGGACAACGGACCGAGCCGGGACACCATCCCAGGCAAAGCTGATGCAGCCAACGCAGTCTCTCTTTAGCTTCGTGCTATTGTAAGGGCTTAAAAACTCATATTGATGGTGAAAACCCAAATTTGTTAATTCTACAAAATGTCTTGCAAGTCTTTCACGCAAAAACCAACTGACTCCATTTATCTGTTTTTTTTTTTTTTTTTTTTTATGCATTTTTTTTTAAAAAAGCTGCTCGCTTGTTACAGGGGAAGCTGGCATGAAGTCGCAGATGGCACAGCAACAATGAGTTGTTGAGTTCATTCAGAGATGAATTTAAAACTTAAATGTCACACCCATCTACTGTTCTAAATCATGTCAAGACTTCCCAAGAATTTCCCCTGCACAGAAACATTGTTTGTAAAACATGTAGCCACTGCCTCAGTTCCATCTTCAGTAACCAGGACAGGAAACAAAATGCAAAAAAATCCCAGATTATTAGATTTAATTGCAGGGTTGGAAGTGCAATGGACTTGTCGCATCCAACTTTCTTCAGCAGAACGACAGCTTGTTGGTCTGAATGAAAGCTGGAAGTGATTCTCTTAGTGTTGCCGCTTCTGACTCAGCCTCCATCATTTCACAGATATTAAAATGAATCCACACCCAGAACATCACTCTATTTCATCGCCACATTTTTTTTTTTTTTTTTCCTCAGAAGGCTTAGGTCTGCAGATTTGGTCTGTTTCCTTGCAACTCTCAGAAGTTGCATGGGAACATATTGGAACATAATGTTTCTGATGCGTTCCAGAGCCTCATGAAATGTTTTTGTTGACTGAAACTAAAAACAAGCAAATATTGTCAACTACTCTCATATATGAAAATTGGATCAAAACTAAACTTCATGAAAAGTTAGCCAGAATGTCAACCGTGAAGGTGATTGAGTTCTCGTCTCCAGACATTTATTAGTGCATAAAAGTGACAATCAGATATAATTGTAGCCATGTAAAAAAAAAAACAAAAAAAACTCCATTCTTTGATCAGTTTCTTCTTTCTTAAACAGTTTTTTCTTCAAGTTGTCTGTCAACCTAAAGAGGGTTTCTTCTGATTTCCTTTTTTCATATTAACTTATAGCTGCAGAAAACTTATGATTTTGTAATAATGTGAATTTTCTTGTCAGCTCTCCGCTAGAGTCTGTGCTGTTCTATGCCATCACCACACTTCACAACTTGCTGCTGCACCAGGAGGGAGCCAAGATGGCTGTGCGTCTGGCCGACGGACTGCAAAAGATGGTTCCGCTGCTAAAGAAGGCCAACCCTAAGTTCCTGGCCATCACCACAGACTGTCTGCAGCTGCTGTCATTCGGCAACCAGGAGAGCAAGGTCTGCTTTTGTTACATTTTGTGCTCTTGAAGCCAGGACACATACCTGGAGAGCTGCCAAGATATGAAGGTGTTTAGTATTGGGTGTGGCATGAGAACCAAGCTGTTCAGGTGACAGCATGGGTGCGGTTCCGTTTTTATGATTAAAATAATAAGAAAGGGTTTAAGTGGGGTTAATCTGCCTGGACAAGCTACGGTTTTGCTGATATGAGATATTTTTCGTTTCATCTTAACGTAGCGATTAAGAAGATTCTGCACTGTGTAAAAGCCGTACTTTAATGCTGCGTCTCTGTGCAACAGCTGATCATTCTCGCCAACGGAGGTCCCGAAGGTCTTGTGCACATCATGAAGACCTACAATTACGAGAAGTTGCTTTGGACCACGAGCCGCGTCCTCAAAGTCCTCTCTGTGTGCCCCAGCAACAAACCAGCCATTGTTGAGGCTGGTATGTAATATGTGCAGTATGTGAGAGAAAACACCTGTGTGTGCAGGGGAGTCAGGCCGCGCTTTTTAAGCAGCATAGACGCCCCTGACGCACTGAATCTGCGTTTATGAGATGTCGTTAAGAGCTGAGTTTCCTTTCTCAGGTGGGATGCAGGCTCTTGGTAAACACCTGCAAGGCTCCAGCCAGCGTTTGATGCAGAACTGCCTGTGGACCCTCAGAAACCTGTCTGATGCTGCGACAAAGCAGGTTCCTAATTCACTTCTTAAACACATCCTCGTTTGCCTAAAGATTCCAACAAAATACTTCATTCGAATCTGAACAAAACCACTTGCAGTCAAGTGGTTTTGGACTGTTCATTTTTGTACACACCTTTCATGTAACCATGAAAGGTTACATGAAACACCTGTTGGGTTTCCCTTTCCCTCCCCACTTCTTCTGTTCTGCTTTTAGGAAACAGTCAGAGAGCAACACACTTTCCTGCAGAGAACCTCCTTTGTGAACAACAAAGACAATTTCCAACCAGGAAAATTAACTATGCCAATCCTGTCTGAGTTATTTAGTGAAGAATCGAACAGATGTACAGAATTCCTCATGGCGTCAGATGAAAGTTTGTCAAAAGTGTGGATGTTTCCTAAAGATACAAAACCCAGATAGTTCAAGAGGAATATCAACAGTGCTGTCAGAGCACATTTCCACATAAAGCACAGCAACAAACTTCTAACCATTCATACAACACTTCACACAGAGCTCTGTCAAAACACTTCAACTCGGGGCCTCTCTGCGAACAAAATGACGCAACTTTTATCACGCCTACGTCAACGACAACCGATTTCAGCTCTTCGGATGGAGTGTGTCGGGCCTTAATCCAGCACACGACTGATCTGAAATGCCTTATTCTTCCCATTCAGGAAGGAGTTGAACCCCTCCTGCAGACTCTGGTGGGGATCCTCGGCTCAGACGACATCAACATGCTGACCTGCGCCACTGGCATCCTGTCCAACCTCACTTGCAACAATAGCAACAACAAAACTCTGGTCACTAAATACAACGGTGTCGAGTCGCTGATCCACGCCATACTGCGTGCCGGGGAGAAGGAGGACGTGACTGAGCCGGCAGTTTGCGCCCTGCGACATCTGACTTCACGCCACCAGGATGCCGTGTTGGCGCAGAACGCCGTGAGGGATCACTACGGCATCCCAGCTATCATCAAGCTGCTCAACGTGCCCTACTACTGGCCAATCATCAAGGTAGACAATTTAATTTAAAGGACAGAAAAGTTTGCTTCTGCTGAAGTTTTGGTTTGGAAAATATCCCAAGGGGTAGACAATAGGCGAGTGTTGTTTTTTTTTTTTAAGTTTGAAATGGATTTTTAAAGAAATCATCATCAGGGAAGCCCAAGGTAAATGAAGGGACAGACGATTAATGACGGTGTCCAAGTGGACAAAGCGTCACGCAGCTTGAAGGAGCATGTCAGACTGAAATGATTCAGTTAAAAACACAAGCAAAACCCCCTTTTTTTTTTTTTTTTTTCTCTTAGTTCAAATCGATTATGGACAGAGTGCGTTAACAGTGCCTTTCTGCCTCTCCCTTCTGCAGGCTGCTGTTGGGCTGATCCGTAACCTGGCCTTGTGCCCAGAAAACTACAATGCCCTCAAAGATTCAAACGCTGTCCCCCGTCTGGTCAACCTGCTGATCAAGGCCCACCAGGACAGTCAGAAAGCTGATCCATCCTCTTCACAGGCTTACCAGGTACCTGACAGATTCTGGTTTGTTTTATTACAATAGACATTAAAAAAAAAGAGATGAAATAAAAAATCTTGCTCTTCCATGGATAATCTCTGATCTTTCAATCTCAGGATGGAGTGAGAATGGAGGAGATTGTGGAGGGTTGCACAGGAGCCTTGCACATCCTGGCAAGACACCCCAATAATAGGATGGAAATTGCCAACTTGGGCACAATTCCACTCTTTGTCCAGGTAACAAACTCAGAACTAGGCAATAGTGGGTCACTGGTCTTCTCACAGCATTACCTCAAGTCAAAATATCAACTTGTGCTGGCGCTTTCAAAAGAATCCTGTAAGAAATGTGACGTCTTATCCAATTATTTTTATAAAGACAATTTGCTCCACTGTAAAGTAATTATTCATATGTAGGCTTAAAGCCAAAATGTGGGAATAAGAAAAAAAAAAAAAAAAGCTTAGCACCCTTCTTTCAGCCAGCTAACCGACGGTATACAGCAACGACATTTGACCATGTGCAGAAAACATTTTAAAAGCTGGGTAGCAAACCTTGACATTGTAACCGTGACGACTGTCAACCAAATGATTATGGGTAAGGAATTATTTATCTCCTCAAACATGTATTCTCGTCTCTGCAGCTCCTCTACAACCCGGTGGACAACGTGAACCGTGTGGCGGCAGGCGTCCTGTGTGAGCTGGCCCTGGACAAACAATGTGCTGCAACAATTGAAGGAGAGGGAGCTACAGCTCCACTGATGGAGCTACTGCACTCTTCCAATGAGGGCATTGGTACGCTGCCTATACATCACAGCTCAATTAACTTCTTGTAATGTTGCTATGAGTCATAGTTGGAGAGACGGGCAACCTGTATGAGCAATCTCCAGATGTTTGGCCTCGGCTTATCATTTCTAGTATTACTTCTGCCTTACATTGTGTTGACCATCGCAAACAGATATTTTAAATCTCACCTTATTATTTTAGACGGTGACTTTAAATTATTTTCCATAACTGCTTGGTAGCTCCTTAATTATTAATGAACAACTAAATGTATGTGCCAAGAAGTGAATGTACTAGGTATGTCCTATTTTTAAGCCTAAATGCCCTAAAGTTTGCGTGTGAAACCAAAACAGTCGGCTTAAAGGTTGGGAGCTGGTGGTTTCTTACTAGCCAAATTCAAAGCGAATTAGCAACATATCTTTACTCCAGCTAAGCTAGCAAGGCTTTAACTTCTGGAATTGCATGTTGGTGCTGCCTAACCTCAAAAAGTTAGTCAGCAGAGCAGACCTATAGCTTTACACCAGCTGAGATAACATCAGCGTTGCCGACCACAAGCTAACAATTTCTTTTCATTTCTTTCCATATAAACCACCTAAAGTTTGTTTTAGTTCAACACTGAAGTCAGATCTTCACAGTTTAAAGTCGGTTAAAGTATAAATACCTACCAGAACGTCTCCAAAAATGCCGAGCTTTTTGGCATTTCTGCCAAAAAGCAAAAATGCCAAAAACCTACTTATGTGCACTTCTGAAAGTTCAGTGAACCAGGATGGAAAGTGCAACCTCTACTTGGTGTGTTTGTAGCTTTTCTGTTCGAATGCATTGAATTGACAGAAATGCTTTTATGCCATCGGCTTCCCGTCTTCCAGTGAAAATCTACTCAAATTCAATGCAGTACAAGTTAGAAAGTTTGCCATTTGAAGTTAAAAGCTGATTTATCTTCGTTGGTGATAACCAACCAACCTAGTTAGGATATCTTAACACCGACTAAGCTCCTTAAATCACAATTAAATGATCTGTTTTGAGACGGACAGTGCAACTCGTTACTTACACCAGACAGAATGTTGTTCTGCCATCTAATATAAGGTTAAATTAAACTTTTGATGTTCCTCGGCAGCCTCTTATTTTTACTTCCCCAGCTGCAGGCATTTAGCATGTTGGCCTTATCCTAAAGAGAACTAATTTCTCTCATATTGCAGTTGGGGTAGAAACTCTGTTAATGACTCATTATGTCCCTCTGCTGCACCGCAGCGGCTGCTCTTCAGGGCCATCTGGGGTTCTCCCACCAACCCACCCAAAATCTGCTGCAGGTTCCATGAAGCAAAAATTACTTAAGTTGATCTGAATTTAATGACTGCTGCAAAAAATACAAGAGTTTTTCAAATATGTATATATATTATTATTACTCTAGATAGATTTGTGATTTTAGTGATTTGTAGCACAAAGCTACAGTTTGGTGTTGTCTTCCGGTGTGGGACGTAGAGACGGCCATCAGCTTGAATTATCTTCAAAAATGAATTTGACAAAACCAACACTTCCTTACATTTTGAGAGGCAAACCTGTTACCTTTGAATGACTGACGGTCTTTAGATGCAGGCGCATTTGTTTCCTCCTCACTGAATCCCTAGCACCCAATAAGTTGTGAAAGCTCCAAGCCAAGTTTCTGCTCAAACCAAACAACATACAGAAATACAATTAGTGCAAAAAAAAAAAAAAAAAAATCCTCACAACTTTAATCTTTTACATTCAATGCAGTAAATTGAGTTTGGATTCCGACATGAATTTGCACCTACAACTGCGCTTACGTTTTAAGCCCTTTAGAGACTTGGGTGCACTTCTGAAGTTTGACTTATGCATTCCTGAGGTCTGTCTGTTTCGACATTTACTTTTGTTTACCTGTGGACCACTGGTCGTTTTGATTCTGTCTCTCCAGCTACCTATGCTGCGGCTGTTCTCTACCGCATTTCCGACGAAAAGAACCTCGAAGCCAAGAAGCACCTCTCCATGGAGCTCACACACACTCTGTTCAAGCACGACCCTGCAGCCTGGGAGTCGGTGAGTGTGTGGCGCCCTCTGCTGTCTAAATGCCACATTCTATCTTCAACACCTTAGTACTAAAACAGACAGTTGTATCTTTTCATGTTAATCTATGCTTGAATAAATGTGAATAAATGTAAACGTGTAGCTTGTATCTGACTGCTGCCTTCTTGTGACAGGCCCACAACACTGTCCTGGAAGGAGGCTATCAAGATGGTGAGTAACTGTGACCCTAAATGCGCAAACACAGCACATTCTGCAAGACATGGCGCAGCTGCAGCAGGGCACCAACATGTTAACACTCTGCAAAGACAGCATCATTTTCTTTTAGTACCTTCTGGTGACAGTTACAAACTTTGCATCTTCTCTCTCAACATCTGTCTCTCGTTTCTCTTTTTCCTTTTATGGTGCTTTTTTTTTTTTTTTGGGCCAGTTTTCTAAAAATGTGGAGTGATATTGATGGATACAAATAAAGTCGGGAACTCATAAAAACATGTCACTCCATACAGAACCAGACGGTTACCCTCCCTATTCATACCAAGGTGAGATGCCAATGCAAATGGACGGCTATGACGGACAAATGATGGGGGACGACTTTCAAGGAACGAACTACAACAGAACCTATGATTATTAACGGTCAGTATGTGACGATATTAGCAGATAACGCATTTTCACTTCAGTGTATTTTTATTGGGATTCACGATAAACACAAAAGTGGCAGAATTGCTAAAATCTGTTAGCTGTGTGCGTCCAAAATCTGGCTCTTATGTAAGAGTGATGATACTGTGGAGTTGTTGAGAGAGGGGCTTGGCATATGAAGTTCATGAAGACGGACGAAGCTGCTGTGGTGGAATGAAACCAAAATGACTAAATATTACATTTTTGGCCTAAATACAAAAAGCTTTGTGTACCGTAGCACATAGTGGCATCGGCCGCATAAAGCTGTGTGGATGCTTTTCTGAATCAGGACAGAGACGATGGAGCTTCAGTCAACAGCTGCTTCTAAAAAGACTCAAAGGTGAAGCTTGACCTTCACCGAACACAGTCTGACTGCGTTCAGACTGTGTTGTCGCAACACAACAACGTTATTTGATCCAGACCATTTTATCGCAGCTCTAACAGTTCAGGTCAATTCAGGAACTGAAAATCGATGCTGATTTGATCCGTTTTGCAAATAAAGGTTAAGGAATTACCTCATTTTGTTCATGTTTATAATCTTACATGAGATGGTATCTGGAAAACAACTTGAGATGCCTTGAATCCATTCTCAAAAAAAGATATATGAAAAATACATAAACATAAATGTGGATGGTAGTATTATGTTATTTTTAGCTGCCACGTTTCTGACACATTTCTGCAGCTTCAGTAGGTTTGCTTTGTGTGAGCAGTGAGAATAATTTGGTCCAGCAGCTCTAATATTAGTGGGGGGGGAGATATCAACTCACTGACCACTTTACCAATTTGAATTCCCAGTTGTATTTCAGTCCGCCTTAATTCTTCACAGCATATATGCAACTAAATCTCAGGGATTAGCATCATGGTGGCGCAGTTTCTGCAGGTTTATGGCTGTGAAGTCCACTGGAGTACAGAGAACTTTATGTCAAGTTAAAAAAAAAAAAAAAAAAAAAAGAAGTTTCAGCTTGATGTGACTGAACATGTCAAATTAGTCTGATTATGAATTTGCATGAACGTATATCATGGACAGGACAGTGACTGAGCTTAAGTTTGAAGGAACCAACTGGGACGCTGGAGAAAACCCGTCGTCGGATCATTTTCTCATCATGACTCTCCTTTCTGCTCACAGGATGTTGGAGGCTGAAGACCTAAAAAGGGATTCTGTGGTAGAGAGAAAACGTTCACTCCTCCCTCGGCTCTCCACCTGCTGTAAAATATGCAATTATTGTCAAATATGGGACTCATAATCTTAACAGGGCTCAACTTTGTGGTTTTTTTTTTTGTTTGTTTTTTTATATATAGAAAGAATAATTGACTTTTAATAATGACGGCTTTTAAGTTTTGGTTAAAAAAAAACAACTTTTAGAAGTGTGCGTGTGTGTGTGTGTGTGTGAATGTGTTTAGGCTTCTGGGTGGGTGGTCTATGCCAAAGAGATTTTTGTTTTGTGATGATAATCATGTAGCCTCCTTTTTTTTTTTTTTTTTTTTTTATCTTAACAATCAAGAAATAATATTTGAGAACACTGCCAGATGTGGCTCAATGTGCACAGTGCACCTATTCGCTTCTCTGTTTTAGGCCTTTTTTTTTTTCTAACATCACTGTTTTGACTGTAGTTTTGACACTTTGTACCGTCATTGTTCTCCCGCCGTGAGCCAGAAATCGATTCTCTTAACTCGTTCTTCAGGTGATAATTCAACAGAAGGGAACAAAGATGCTTGGCTAATCTTATGTAATCAGTGGTTTTACTAAGACTGGATCTGCTTTTCTTCTCTGATTTACCGTTTTTAGTTGTTCCCTTGGAGAACTTCAATGTATATCTTCCATCAATTTAGCAGAGATGTCCTTTTTTTTTTTTTGTTCTGTTTTGTATTTTTGAAGTGAATTTTAAAAAGATCTGTAGCTGTGGTTGAAATCACAACGAGGATTGTTGGAGATGAGATGATGGAGTCCGGATGGCCCCGCAGCTGCCAGCGAACTACTGACAGGGAAATCTTGCTTTCTATTTCATAAAGAGTTTTTACTGAGATTTTGTTTAATAAAATAAATGATATATTAAACGTGCATCTCTGTCCATACTTTTGACAGTTTACAAAAGCCCAACATGATTCTTCACTTCATACATTATGAGCTTTTATGGTAATGCGAAATCACATTTTTCTCGATGCAGTTTAATTCTCTAAAGTGTCAATTCACAACAAATGCAACATGAATACAAGCCATAACAATAAATCCATGATGTAGATTTTGTTCTTACTATTTCACTATTGTTCTGGGCAATGGAGATCCACCTGTCCCCATTTCCTCACAATTTTCCTACTGGCTATTTTCCTGATCAGAAACATGATGCCCTGTTTATATATTTAGTTAAAATTACAAAGTTATATTTCCATGTATCGAATATTCCTTGTTTAAATTAGTGTGAAATTTTTCATATTGGTGAATTATATTAAGTTTTAAAAAGAATCAAGTTACAACAGGCCAACTCTGACTATCAAGGGTTTCCCAGAGTATTATAAGCCTGGCGGGCCACCAGGCTTTACTTGTACCTCCACCAGGCTTAGCATTGTTAAGTTCAGTTTTTTTTACATTACAGCCTTTCTTAAGACTTTATAGTTAGTGTCTAGGTAATCATCTTCCAGTCTTCCAAAAATGCATAACTATCAAGTAATATTTTCAAATTTCCCGTCAACTTTCAAAACTTTTTAACTCAAAAACATGGCAGCCACACGCCTTTGTCGTTCTGTAAATATGCAACCTACATGCGCCTAACGAATGTAGTGGCCCCCACTGGTGTGGTTCAACACAACTCCCTCCTACAGCAAAATGGGCTTCACCACAATTTGATGTCATCGCTCACTCCAAAGGTCTCTCTGGGACTGTCCCTTTAAATCCTCGCCAAAAACCCCAACTGTTCAAACAAGCATTTTTACCGATCATTTAACTCTACATTTTTTTCTTTTAGCCTTTGTAAACTGATCTTTATGCCACGGCAGGCGCCTTTTAAATAAAATGCATTAGTAGACTGAGAACGTCTGCTGCCTTAAAAAGATGCCATTTGATGTACTCTGCTTTATTTTTACTACAATATTATTTAAAAAAAAAAAGTCTTTACACTGACTTTTGACTGCTACTGAATCACTATTGAAATAAATGTGAATATACTTAAAATGCAAGACAAATCTAGAAGCATCTAAGCATCTTCATTGTATTGATTTCGACAAAATCAAGATGATGGTTGTTACTCAATTAGAAAAGCTCAAGTATATTCAATTGGATTTCCATTTGTCACCCAAATGAACAAGTCAAGCTTCTTTCCACACATTTAATCAAATCAACACACAAAGACTTAGTTCATAGACATCAAACATCTCAAATCAAACAATCAGGCTGAACTCACAATATAACAGTAACTAGAAACGGCTTTCTTATTCAGAAATAAGATGGTCTGGGTTTTAACTAGGCCGTTGCCGGACCTTAATTCTCTTTGGATGATCTTTCTGGATTTCCTGCTGTGTTTGGGATCATCGTCCTGCTGGCGATTTGCTTTAGTTCAAGGATTAGGATTGAGTCATGGTGACCTTGACTCAAGGTCACCATGAACTCACCTTTCTTAATGACAAACAGGTGATCTGATTCTCTTAAAACAAAATTATTTGCATCCAATCAGGAAAACACGGCTCAATTTGGACTGTAGATGAAAAGCAGGGAATAGCACAAGCTATTAATGTAATGTTATTTAAATCAACCACTAGAAAAATACTGAAACTAAGTGAATACAGTTGTTTTTAATGACGTATTTCACAGCCAACAGCTTAGTAAAACAGCTTAGTATTCCTCGCAAAGCTATTTGCCCTCAGTTGTGGATTCTCATGTGTCTTTTTAACTTTCCTCTTTCACTAAACTTTCTACCACACAAATCACAACAGAAAGGTTTCTGTCCCGTGTGGACTCTCGTGTGCGCACTCAAGTGCGGTTTGTGGGCAAATCGTTTTCCACATACGTCACAGCAGAAAGGTTTCAGCCCTGTGTGGATTCTCTTGTGCGAGTTTAAATGCGACGTGTTGACGAATCTTTGCCCACAAAGGTCACAACAGAAGGGTCTCTGTCCGGCGTGAATACTCATGTGTATGCTCAGACTTGATTTGTAGCGAAGTCTTTGTCCACAAATATCACAACAGAAAGGTTGCTGTCTCGTGTGGCTTCTGACGTGCGTACTTAAATTTGATTTGTGGCGAAAGTTTTGTCCACAAAGATCACAACAGAAGGGTTTGTGTCCTGTGTGGATTCTCATGTGTGTGTTTAAACTTGATTTGCGGTTAAATCGTTGCTCACAAAGATCACAACTGAAGGGTTTCTGCTTCGTGTGGATTCTCATGTGCGCATTTAAACTGCGCTTGTGCCTCAATCCTCGTCCACAAAGATCACAACAGAAGGGTTTGTATTCTGTGTGGATTCTCATGTGTAAGTTTAAACTTGATTTGCGGTGAAATCTCTCTTCACAAAGCTCGCAACAGAAAGATTTCTGCTCAGTGTGGATTCGCTTGTGTCTGTTAAAATTGTATTTTCTAATGAAGGTTTTTCCACAATCCTCACAGCTAAAGGTATCTCCTGCCTGGACTTTCCTTTCTGACTCCTTCTCTGTAAAGCATTTGTTGTTCTCCATGGAGGCTGCAGATCTCATTTCCGAATGCGTCGTGTGCTTCTGAATAGAGCGATTGTGAAGAAATTGTTCGGCAAACTCAGACAAGATGTTTCCATCTGCCTCGGGGCCTCTACTCTCCATCCAGCCTTTATCCTCGTCCTTCGTTTCCAGTCCAGAGTCGGGCAAACGATTCAGCTCAGAGTCAGGATATTTTACATCGTCGTCCTCTTCGTCCTTTACGACGACTTCAATCTCTGATAAAACGGAACCATCTTCGTGATTTTCTGTCTTCATGGACTCTCCCTCGTCATTCTCTTCTGGAAGATCTCTCTCTCTAATTAGAGCTTCATAAACGTTCTGTGAGAGCAGAATGGACTGTATTTCGTCCTCACTCTTTATGGGAGTAACATCAATCTCCTCCTTCCCGTTGAGCTGCTCTGCCCCCAGACTGATGCAGACTTCTTCCTGCTCCTCCTTCATCTGCCGGGGTTTTGGCTCATGCAGCTCAGCGACAGATCTGTGGCCTTCAGGAGCTTCTTCTTTAACCACCAGCATCTGCTTAACATCTGCAGCGAACATGGAAACACATTGTGCATATTAGAAAGTGTTTGGGCTGCGGCCTGGACTGACTCCCACAATGCACTGCACCATCCATCTTTATTCACAATTCCCAGGAAAAGGGGAGTTTCAGCGAGTGATCAAGGACTGAGTTGATGTTTTCTGATCGCTGACATTATTCTTAAAATGTCCCCTTAATAGATCAAACGTAACATTCTAATTTAGCATTTTTATTATATGCAATGTGAAAAACCTTAGTGATCCAAATTAGGAACAACAAAGGATTCAAATATTCCTATTGTTTTGATCAAGTGTAACTTTTTTGTCCCAATCTCTGGATGGAGCCTCGGGTCAGAGGTCGTGAGTCGCACCGGCAAGACGGGTCGACTCTTCATCACATCGACGCGTCGCAGTCGCGTGGCAAAACTGTTGTTTCCAAGCAGATCAAAGATGAGGAACTAGGCGAGTTTGTCACATGGTTTATCCCATTTTCTACAATTTCAACTGTATAAAAACATAGATTATCTGAAATATGCATTTCATATATAAGTTAAATTATATATGAAAAAATCTGAGACATCTCGCTTTTTGTTCTGATGAGCAATTAAATGCATATTCAAAGACGCCACTAAGAAAATCTTAAATGTATTTTTAGTTAAGAGATGTAAAAAATTCGACTAGTACAAATTAAACTGCAGATATCCTGAAAGCAACACAAAACTGAGTTGGAGATATCTAGAACTGAGAACTGAGGTTTTGAATCGTCAAAATTCCTTTTAAGATATTTCCAAATTAATTAGAGAGATCTTGAAACTAGATGACTTTTCGACTTCGGAAATCTAGAATTAACATTCTGACTAGTCAGAATGGCACGACCGATGTCTTGAATATTCATTCTGTTTTGCCAAAACATCCCAGATCCACACAGCATTTTGAAATTTTAACCAAAACATTCAAAATTAAATAAACTTAGTAATGTTCTGTATCAGGTGGGGAATGGGTTCAAGCTTAGCTTTAAGCAGATGGTGAGCGAAGAGAATAAATACGAAATTCTCTGCAGATTTTTCAGGTTCACAATGTTTACAGCTCCGCATATCCCCGAGTGCTGAGCTGTTTATGCACTGTGGCGTCTCATGACAATTTTGCGCAGGACGTCAAACGTTCTGCAGCCAAGTGTTTGGACAGCTCAGTGGTATCACAGGGGGTCGGCCTGTCAGCAATGTTTAAAAGATGTGAAGCATAAAGTGCAAGAGCGCCACAAACATAAAGCGTTTCCCCCTGGCAAGGATCTAAGAGTATTTGACAGCCAGTATCACAAGCATTTTACCTCTTATGAATTTTGCTATGATTTTTTTTTCACAGGACTACGTCCAGCTGTACCAGCGCGTACTTTAAGATAAATGTTATGACTCTTCTTTTACAGAAAAACACTTTCGCTGTACATTTTGAAAAGCTGATGAAGACACGTCCAGCAGGGCGTCGAGCGGACCAAATCATTTCATTTCCGTCTTCGATGGTTTTATGAAACGGTCGTGGAAAAAGTCTGACAGCCATTCAGCGTGTTGACAGACTACACGGTTATTTTCAACTTTTCCCACCGAGTATTTCATGGAGGTAACTAAATCAATCAGAAGAAAAATTACCATCCTGTCTGACCTGAGCCCTGAACTCAATGCGTCTCGCTTTCCGACTTTCCAAACCAAACTTGCTTGTGACATTGAGGTGGATGCAGGCGGCTTTCAAAGAGAAGCAAAACATTTGATGTTTTGCTTTCACTGGAGAGACGGCAAAGCTCAAATTAGCTGCACAAACTGCCCCGGCTTGGTAGTGGCAGCTTCTGGCTTCTGTGACAGATGCCAAACTAATTGATGGAAGTGATTGTGATGGCATAATTAGAAATGGTACAATTGGACCCATCTTTATGGACATTATCTTTATGACGTCATCAATATTTAGCAGTAAATATTGTGCTGGTATCAGTATTGGATCAAAGCCTTTAAAATTGTAATGCTTTGGATGAGTCATAAAGACCCAAAAAAATTATAACAGCGGCTGCGCAGGGGGGGGGGGGCTTTGGGGGGCCCAAGTTAGTGTTTGTCCTGGGGCCCAAGATTCCTGGCGGCGCCCCTGGCTGCCACAATTAGAGCTGGTCTACTGGCTACAATTGAGTTGGATCCATTAGACACCTTAAAACGTTTCCTTAACTGTAGCCGAAATGAAAGCTCACCTATCTGACCATCTTGTCGCAGCTTATTGTCTTTGTCCGCTCCGGGAATCTCCCCCTCTGTGTCCTTCCGCCACGGCTCCAGCTGCTCCATGCTTCCGCCGTCAGCTTCTCTGCAGAGTTTCCTTCAACAGGGCAGCTGAGCTCAGCTTTCATCCAAACTGGAGGAAGCTGCGCTACATCACCTGGTTCCACCGTGTCAGGTATCTTTTTGCAGATAGGCTTGTTTCTTCTTCTTCTTCTTTTCTTGATTAGGCGGTTGGCAAACGCAATACTGCCACCAACCGGCCAGGAGTGTGGCTCCCGTCTTGTCCCATTGTTCCTGCGTTTTCCTTTTTTAGTTTCACTGCAATTCCACTTTTAACCGCATCTTTACTGCACTTCAGATTTATGTCTACATATACAGTACATGCACAACAAACAGTCAACAGTGCATTACAAGAATCAGAAGAAAAAAATCTAACATTTCCCTGTTTGTGCCTTCTATACAATTGGTTAAAAGCAACTGTCTAATAGTTTAGATAAATTCTGCATATATGTAGACATCTGCCTTTTACAACAAGAATCAGGAGTTAATTGATGAAGCAATTGTGATGGCATAATTAGAAATGGGACAACTGGACCAGTCTTTTTGGACATTATCTTTATGACATCATCATTCACTATTCAGTGAAAACAGCATGAACATATCTTTGACACTTACGAAAGAAGAAAAAGTCAAAAATCACAAGTTTCAAGAACGTGACAATAATGCACAGGAAAGGTTTTGCAAGCTAAGCAGAGCCAGCAAAGAAGGGTGGATTGTAAGAAGTGAAGGAAATGTTAGAGGACTGACCTTCCGGCACATGTGATCAATTCCGCTGATTAGATTTAACATAAGATAGAGGAAAAATAAAAAAAATTCTGAGAGGAACAGAGAAATTGTTGGGAGTGGAAGAGCTTTCATGAGAACATGTTGCTAAAAAGCTGAAAAGTCAGGAAAAACCAAATGATACAACGAACTCAATATTTTAAAATAAAATGCAAGAAGTCATATAGCAAATGGACGGGAGTATCACTCATTTTAATACATAAAAAATTTCAAAAGAAACCAAACTTTTTTGTGAAGAATATGGAGAATAATTCAAAGCTTGTGGATGTATTATGCTCGCCACTGTGTGTTGATCAGGTTGATGAAATATTCTGACAGAAATGCAACGATTATTGTGCCAAATTCAAATGGTGTGTTTTTCTATTATGTTTTCATGGGTGTATCTATGGGCTTAAAAGGAAATTAATTTGCAGATAAGGTTATCTGTCATGGAGCTATTTCCATGGCAGTGGAAATAGCTCTACTGTCATGATGGATGACTGAGGTCAAAGAGGATTTTAAAATATTCAAAAAGACTGAAGGAGTGGTGCAAAAGCAATGGGAAGAGGAGAGGACGGTTGGAGAAATGAAGATTGCAGAAAGAAACCGGAAAGAGGACGTTGTTATTTCACTCGTATTTTTAGAAAGTGGGAAAAAAATGAAACTTTAGTCATAATAATAAAACATATTCCAGGTAGACAAAGAGAATCAGAAAAGAAGCAGAAATAACGAAAGGTAATTCCTTTAGAAAACCTCGAGGGATAAATGTTACCAGTATTTACTTAAATATCTAAAAAATAATAAAAAAAAAAAGACAAGTCTAATTAAAAGAATATTAAGACCTTTTTTTTTTTAAAGCAAATTTAATAAAATTGTTCACTCAGGCAAAGAATAGTCACCAGTTGGTGGCGGTAATGCGCCTTGTTTGCCAGCCACCAGTAAACACCAGAAGAAGAAGAAGCAGCAGCAGCAGAAGAAGAAGAAGAAGAAGAGCTGAAAGCGGTTCAGTCGGCGACAGCTTTAAAAAAAGAGGACAAAGCAAACACCATGGAGGCTGGTTTCTACCATAAGGGTGTGTTGAACGGACTAGGTTGGTATGTTTTCGTGTCTGTTGCAGTTTAGAGACATTTCAAGGTGACTAATGGATTACTTTCTTAAAGCTCAAATGTAGCCAATGGACGGTGGAGATTAAACAGTTCATTAGATGGTAGCATCGATCTGGGAAACAAATACATGTTATTTTAGAAAAGAGGGTTTATGGTTGATGAATGTACAGGATAAAAAGCCAACTTACTCCAGTGTTTATAGAACCGCAGCCTGTTTTGGTTCAGAGCTGCCCAACCCTGCATCCAGCTCCTTTACTGTCCCCAATCAAACAATTTAAATTTACTGCTGTTATGATTGTTGTTGTTTCTGGATTCATAATCAAAAATGTTTTATAAAGTGAGCATCCCACTTAATGGTAAATGTATTAGTTTACCAGAGGATGAAATGCCACAGGATGATAAAATGTATCTGTTTTCCAAAAAACATTTTTTTTGTTTTTTTATTGTAGTTTTTTTTAAGTCAGTCCTGAGGGTTTTGCTTTTTTCTTCCTGTAAAAATAATTATGCATAAAAATTTAAATGATTGATTTTGGATTTGTTCAAAGCTGAGACAATACAGATCAAAAATATTCCATTTTGCAGTTCATTTTTGGAAACTTTGCATATTGAGGGGTTTTCTAATTTTATAAATCAAGTGTTTCTGGACAAAACAGGCATAAAATTATAGGAAAACTTTTTTTAAAATATGAAAAAATTCTATATCTCTGGATAGGTTTGAAGCTGATGAAAAGATCTATTGCGGTGTAAACGTAAACAAAAATGTTAGGCTTCACATAAATCAACGTTGCAGTCTATATACTTTATAACGTGTTTCCATGTTTTTCTGTAGATGTTAAGCAAATGTTGATGGTTAAAGAAGAAGCTCCTGAAGACCACACACCTGTTGCTGAGTTGCATGACCCAAAGCCGCAGCAGATAAAAGAGGAAGAAGAGGAAGTGTGCATCATTCTGAGGACAGAGCCGCTCGGTGCAAAGGAGGAGACTGATGTAACTCCTGTAAAGAGTGAGGATGACAAAGAGTCCATTCTGCTCTCGCAGCTTTATCAAGACCAAATTAAAAGCAGGGAGCTTTCAGACGAGGTAGAAGACTGTGAAGATGATTTCATTTCTGTAGTCGTTAAGGATGACGAAGAGGACGGTGATGTAAATTACTCAGTCTCTGAGCTGGAACACTTGTCAGACTCTGGACAGAAAACTGAGGACGAGGACAGTGACCGGAAGGAGGGAAGAGCTCCTGAGTCAGACGGAAACATTAACAACCCTTGTAGCTCCTCTGATTTCACTGAAGAATCTGTTCACTGTTGCCCTGTTCAGGAAGACGCGACGCATTCAGAAATGGGATCTTCAAGCTCGCTGCATAATGAATGTTTTGCGGAGAAGAAAAATGTGGACTCAGGAAGGAAAGTCCAGACAGGAATGAAGTTTAGTTGTGAAGACTGTGGTAAAACGCTCAGTGGAAAATACACTTTAAACACACATAAGACAATCCACACAGGACAGAAAGCTTTCTGTTGTGATGTTTGTGGACGGAGATTTGGTGATAAATCAGGTTTAAAAAGACACAAGATCATCCATACAGGAGATAAACCTTTCTGCTGTGACATTTGTGGACAAAGATTTGGTTACAAGTCGAGCATAAACACACACATGATAACCCACACAGGGCAGAAACCTTTCAGTTGTGATATTTGCGGACAGAGATTTAGCCAAAAAGGAAGCTTAAACACACACGTGAGCGGCCACACCGGACAGAAACATTTCTGCTGCGATCTCTGTGGACAGAGATTTAACCGTAAATCAAGCTTAAATACACACATGAGAACCCACACAGGCCAAAAACCATTCTGTTGTGATATTTGTGGACAAAGATTTAGCCAAAAATCCACTCTAACTACACACGCGAGAATCCACACAGGACAGAAACCTTTCTGTTGTGATGTCTGTGGACGGAGATTTGGTGATAAATCAAGTCTAAACAGACACAAGATAATCCACACTGGACAACAACCTTTCTGTTGTGTAATCTGTGGCCGGAGATTTGGTAATAAATCAAGTTTAAACAGACACATGAGAATCCACTCTGGAGGGGAAATTATTTAACACTGCTATGGATGACTGAAATAGTTGCACGTCGCCATCAACGACAGCGATCTTCACATAAGTGACTAATTTGCTTCCCTGTACATCTGATGGTTTGTTTGCCAGGCATGTTTTATTCGGACTATTTTTATCTATTGTTCAGGTCGTGCTCTCGCTGCATGCAATAAGGTTTATTGTTTGAGAACGAGAATCGAAGCACCAAGTTGACCATGAACTCCTCTGCGTACCACAGTTTGCTTGAGTTAAGATAAAGTCAGCGAATTCCTCATGATCCCCAACACAGCAGCTTATATATATATATGTCATTCATCCCTGCTTAAAAAGATAACCGCTTCCAATTAGGACTTTTACATCCTCGGTGTGTTTGTGTTACAACTGGGTTTGAGATGTTTTTCATGTGTGTGACTAAGTCCGTGTATTTGTGTGTCGTATTGATTTTGATTAAATATTTCTGAGTTGAATCTTGAGTGGCTTAATTTATAAAGTGCATTCAGAACATGACAAACACGGGAGGGGTCTTTGGTGTTGGATACGAGTTTTTTGTGTCTCTTGTACCTGGAATATATCACCATCAAAGCTCTTCTCTGTGACAACAACTCCCAAAGACTTTGGCTTTGGCAGCCCTGCAAAAGATAAGATAATCAGCGCCGAGCACGCAAACAAAATTCATGCTTTTAAATAGAATCCGATTTTCACAACACACAAGTGATCGATTAATGAATTAATCTACATTTCATTGATCTTATCGATCGGTTAACAGATAAGCGGCCATTTTCTTAAAAAGCTTGAGTTTTCTCATCAAGAGGGGCCGAACGTTTTTCCATAACAAAGGGCTAAGTTTCACATTTTTACATTACTTTGTCAGCCGTGTTATAAACTGGCTGAATAAATGGAATAATGTGGTTTTTTAAAATGACCAAACTTGGACATATTTATGAAATATAACACAACAAGAACCTCTTAGAATCCTGAATAGACAAAGATTAAAATAGTGAAATATGTGAAACATTTTATCCACAATCAACAGATAATTGTGTCATCTGTGAATATCCATGAGTATCATTTATACTTGATATCCACGTATAAGTGTTGTGTGCGGTTGCTCTTGAAGGAAAGCTGAAGCTTCGCTCCATGAAGTGCATTAACTCACAACAGCCTTCAGAATCAATCTTACTTATTGGCACAATGCTTCTTTCCATCTTATTACAATTTTTTTTTTTATCCCTGTTAACATGACAACTTAAGGAGCTGGACAAGTGTTTATGTTTCACTACAGAATCACATAACACGTGATTTGCATCCCACAACAGTCTCTGTTCGGACCGTTTCTCTTTCTGGTTCTGGTATGTCCCCCGCCATCTTTGTTTCTGTGAAGTCGCTGGACGGCGGCCAAACTACAACACTAGAAAAAGGTCAAAGTGAACGTTGCTAATCGATCAACAAATTTTAATCTAATAAGCCATTAATTGCAAGTTGATTAATTGTTTGAGTCCCCAGTGGATATTTCAATGGCTGGTTAAAAATAAAAATAAAAATAAATACATATAACATGCAGACACAGTCAAAAATTGATGACAATGCGTTAATGTGTTGGGTTCTGCTAGGACACAGAGGTTGTTGGAAGATTATGGCTTCATTTCATTTCATGCTTTTATCCCATCTCAAGTTGCAGGGCTGGACGGTGATTTCAGAAAGTTTGCAAACTTTACATTTTGAGCGCAACTTCATTGTTTGAGAGTGTTTCTGTACATCCGGGTTTAATCTCGAACGTAGATTAATGTGCAAACAGAAAAACGCTCTCATCTTTTCCATGCATTAGAATATAGCAACTACAGCTGCGTATCGATTATATCTGGGATTTTCTTCATGTTACTTCCGCAGAGGTATTTACAGGTTACACGTCATCCTCTTCATACAGCCAAACAAAACTTTTGTTAGCTATTCCTAACTTATCACATTTGAGACATAATATTTGGCTCATTCTGCTCGGTGTCTTTAGTTTCGAGGAGGTGGAGTGGGTTGGATTCCCTCCTCTTGTTGTTGCAGGAACAGAAACCTCACCGCCACGCAGGCGGGGAGCAGAGCTCCAAACGGCGGTAGGGTTTTCTCTCACCGTCCATCCGTCAGCATTCAGATGACATTGTCAAACAAGTGCATGGAGTGCATGATGTTTTCATCCTGGACCGGAGCAGATAAAGAGACTAAATGAATATAATTTTATTGGCTGCATGCTAATAAATGTCCGGGAGGGATGAAGCTTCCAACCTTTTGGCATGTCTCCAAGAATTCCTCAATGGTGACCACGCCGTCGTTATTCTTGTCCATTTTCTGGGAAAACGTGAGACGCAAGCGGTTCAAAGGGGGACACCTTGAGTTCTTTGTTTAACATTTTTGCAGCGCAAGTCTGAAATATGTACTTCTGGACATGCGCTGAGGTGCAAATTTAATCGTGAAGGAATAAAAATAGATCAAATAAATGCATCGTCCACCACCGCACTGCAGGTTCAAACACACACAGAGACGTTGCAACCTTGTGTTAAATGCTGAAATGAGTGTGGGGCAGCTATCATGAGCAGATCAAAATGAATCACCACTGAATGTGGGTTGTCGGCGATTCGACACGTTTTACGGTTCGAACTTATGAGAACAGCAGCACCTTCGCGGTAAATCCACATAGAAAAATATCAACAACCATATTTGAATCACTATCTTCTTAATAAAGCAAACGATGTCTCTTTATTTAACTGTAGGTTTAATCATGTTTTACCTGGAAGAAGCTGTCAACGTGCTCCTTTGGAGCGCTGTCCCTCATGCTGGGGTAAGTGTGCTTCCCCATCATGTTGTAGATGGAGTGCATTATGTCCGTCATCTCCTGAGCCAAAAGAAGAGAGGAGGCAATGACAAGAAATGTTGAAGATTACTGGGACAGCTCACGCAAAGAGTGAGCGCACTTCTCTGGTGATGCAGCCGTCCTTGTTCAGGTCATACAGATTGAAGGCCCAGTTCAGTTTGTCAGTGATGGATCCTCTTAAAATGACGGACATGCTCACCGCAAAGTCCTAAAGCAGGGCAGCAGAAAGAAAAAAAAAAGCTTGAATCAAATCAGGACAAGCTTATACATCTTCAGTTTATTTTAAAGGCTGTTATACTAAAAGTAATGACTGATTAAACGGTTGAGTACATATGCCATTTAAAACCTTTTGTTATTATTCTTCAAGAGTCTGAGGACAGACAAAAGCATGAGAGCAAAGAGAAATATCTCACTTCAAAGCTAACCAGTCCATTGTTGTGGGTGTCAAAGGCTTCAAACAGGAAATGTGCGTACATACTTGAATCTGAGAAAAAAAAAAAGAAAAGAAACAATGAATCTAAATTTTTCACTGTATCAATATGACATTCTCAGCAATAAGCAAAAGACACTTAAATTGAAGTCCGATTCAAAAGGAAAATTTTAAATTTACCGCAGACATAATAGCTTTCTTTGTTTGAGATACATTAATTCTTTCAAATTAATGTATCCTTTTACATTAATTGAGCCTTTAATATAAATTAATATAAATTAAAGGCTCAATAAATTTTATTAATTTATAAATTAATATAAATTAAAGGCTCAGATCATAGCAGGCCCGTATTCGGGCTAGAAGTAAAATGCACAAGATGTCATAAGCGGACAGGGGACCTCAAAAAGTGGGTCAAAGTCAGATTGTTTGGACATGACTGAACTCTGAGGAATTCTTCGGAATAAAATACCCAAGTCTTTTTAAAAAGGACAGAATTCCTAGTTAAAAAGAACGGGATTCTTAGTAAAGGAAGGTTTTCCCAATGATAAATAATGGAATTATTTATCTGTGTAATAAATGATGTAAATCTTTGTTACAATGGACGGAATTTGTTTTTTCATCAAGGATGGAATTCTTTGTAAAGAAAGGAATTCTTTTTAATAAAGGATGAAATTCTAGTAAGGGAAGGAATTCCTAATAATAAAGGATGGAATTTTGTGCGATAAATGATGATCCTCCCACCACTTCCTGTCTTCTTCTCCGTCTTTTTCAGCTGTAGTAACTTCTGATTGCTAACATGACTCGTATAATGCAAAAGAAAAGTATTTCCATTGCACTTTTGCAAACTACACAAATTTTGAGAGCCGAAAAACCACCTCGTCCCAGCTCAAAAAACTACAAAAGAAATGTGACTTGTTTTTGTTTGTTTGTTTATTGTTTTGTTTTGTTTTGTTTTTTTTTCAAAATTGGCGCATTTCGATCAAGCAAATGTACTTTTCAGAATTCCAATTTGCAATTATATAGCCAATGTAAATAGTTTATAACGGGTGGAAGGTCTTTACTATCCAGTTTGACATCTGAATGTGAAAAAGCAGATTTAAAGTTTCACTTCCCCGACCGACACACAACACATACTGAAGGCGGACAATTCATGGTGAAATGAAAACATTGACAAAGGCGAGAGACACTGGCTGACCTCCCTGTGGGAAGAAGTGGGAGTAGATACTTTTAAACGTATCCTCGTTCACAACACCACTGGGGCACTCCTGCAGATACCAAAAAAAAAAAAAAAACACGTCAGCAGGATCTGCCACCAGTCTGCTCACACACGTAAAGAATATAACAGATCCAGATATTCCCAATATGAAAACCTCCTAACTATCACGAGAACATTGAAACGGTTTCCTGACAAGTAGGCATTTTGCAGGGGACACATAAGGAGTTGCTGAATGTAAGAGAGTTGATCTTTCCCAGCAGCACTTCAAACTGACATTTTTGAATCCCCGGTAAAGAACTTGCAGCTCCTTTTTGCTGAAATTAGTCTGCTGAACCAGAGTGTCAAGTCCCTCAGGTCTGTAACACACTGTGGACACCTCCCCCTCTTCCGTTATACTTCCTGTTTAGAGAAACAGAAACAAACACTTTTACCAACAGAGATCCACACTGAAGTATATAGGGGCGTGGAAAAAAAAACAGATAATTGTATGAAAAGTTGTGTGTAATACTACTTGCTTTGAGTAACTGAAGGGCTGGAGCCGGAGTGATAGCAGGGCAGCAGTTTGAGGAAGCGCTGCTTAATGGTCTTTTTGTTGGGTTTGGTAAGAGGGTTACCTGAAAACAGCAAAACAGCACATGCAGGAAAAATAAACCATGGTGGGAGAGCACAAGATTTTCTGACTTCTGTTTTTGTAGCAATAATCCATGATATCAAATGTGAAAACAGAAAAAAAAAAAAAACCCTTATATAATTAGTCTAATAATACTCTTGGGTAAATACTACATAGCTAAATCTAAGGTTAGTCAAATATTTCCTTTTCTGGAGTTTCAGAGAGTTTGAGTCGTTTAAACATCTCTGTCTCTAATAACAAGAAAAGAAAAGGAGAATAAAACAATTTATTTACAACCCCGCTGGCTTCTATTCATTTGTGTAAATGTAACAACTGTCTTCTATTAATAATATTAAAATGAAGTTTTAGAGGGGGGGGGGGGGGGGG
>VMRN01000013.1:6386439-6439752 GCA_010277015.1 Poeciliopsis turrubarensis
AAAAAAAAAAAAAAAAAAAAAAAAAAAAAATCGACGAAGAAGAAGAACGAACGTTCGCAGAGGCAGCTCCTTCCATTTGAGGCAGAACAAAGTAACGTAACGCAGCTTTCTTTAGTTTGGATGAAAGCCGAGCTCCAACTACCCAGAAACTGTTGAAGGAAAAGAAGCTAAAAAAAAAAAAAACAGCGACATGGAGACGGCAGCTCAGACTGTGGCGGAGAGATTCAGGTCGAGAGACTCCTGAAGACGAAAATAAGGTGCGACACATCATGGAGGCTGGATTCAACCCCGCGGTTCAGCTGGACGGGTTAGGTTAGTGTGTTTTCGTTTCTTCTATGGCTTATATATATGTATATATCTTTTGAAAGTCGTATGTCACGAGACAATTATATGACATCCCATTAGTACCAAAAATGTGTCTGTGTGTGAGACATCTTTATTAGAGAGAGCAGAGTCAGGGCACAGACGTTAGACCAGAGGCCAGAAGCAGATCTTCCCAGCCAAGGAGGGATTATAAAGCTTGGTGAGAAAAAGAGAAGGAAACTGATGTTTTGTGTGCAGCAGTTTCAACTCAAAATGAAGCTTAAAAATGTACAACTTTGACTGCAACGTTTTTGAAAAAGTTGCCACAAGATCAGTAATTTTAGGCCGCGACAATCGCAGAAAAAAAACCCCAAAACAAAACAAAACATTGCACCATCCTGGAGAGAAATGTCTTTTTGAGAGGATCCCTTGCAAATACTGCGGTCACTTGCATAAATAACCAGTCAAAACCAGCAAAGCAAGATATTGCACGAAGCTGCAGACACTACTAAGCTAAGAAGATCGAATACAAGAAATACTTAAATTTTGTACCCTAAGAATATTTAGTTTTGAGCCTACAACACTTGTTGTTCATTTTAAGTCATTTTTCTTTTCATTTCTTTTTACTTTTAAGTGTGAGTTGGTATTATGGGCCCTTATGCAGATTATGATTTAGGGGCCCCATGCCAAGCTTAATAGCAATCAGTGATAATTTGTTACTTGCTGAGCTCCAACACAAAGGATAAACTCATAGCATCAGGTTGTAGCTACAACAACAGTCAAACTATGAAATGTATTCTTTGCACTTTTACATGATTAATTAACTAACTGAAATTTAAATTTGAAATCATTTAAAGCTTCTAGTTTGTATATGCTGAAACATTTAAACAGGATTTAATTGTGTTGTATTTCTGACCAAACACACACTGAAATTCTGGGTGTGTTGCTCTGAATGTGACTGGCATTACAGCTTGTCTGAAGACCAAGCCAATCGCTAATTACTTATTTAAGATTTAAATGGGAAACAAAAATATAGAAAATTCTATTATATTACTTATAGGTTTTGTTAGCTTTTTTAAAAGAATATAGTTATGTGTTTTTAAATATTAATGTCGTCCAATAACATTATTACCTAGTCTTATTGCATTTCTGTCAACTTTTAGCGTCTTCGGACGCAAACACATGGTATACTGTTGGTGGACTGCCCTGCCACTGTCAGGTGACCTCGCACTTCGACGTTCTCAAACAGCAGGCTGTGCGCATAGACACAGAGCAACTTTTCCTCAAAATACAACAATCTGTTAACTAAAACAATTTGCTGAGTTGGAGATTAACGTCCTTTTGGACAATTAACGAGACGGCATTTGGTCAAACGTTTTAGTTCGACCAAACTTCAAACTAAGACGTTTGACATTTGGTCTTCGTAGACGTCAATTTAAAAAATTAATGAGCAAGATGGCTCTCAGTTTGACTACAGCTGGCAGAGGAGATGATGTCAATTAGTGGCAGAACTCGTCAACAAAATGGTGCTGCTGTGTTATTTTAGAGATCCTTCTTAAGTCCCACATGTACGTTTCAGGACCACATTTAACTGGTTCTTTGTGGTCATCATACACAAACATCATCATTAATGTCTACTCAGGATGACAAGCTAAATGACTTGTGTTGTAAACACAGCAAAATCAAGAATTGCTCCTGAGCTTACACATTACTGAGTGTTTAATTGCAGCTGCAATGTATTATACAATTTGACAATTTACAGGGTTTCTCCCAATGTATTATAAGCTTGGTGGACTCATTACCAGTTAATAACCTTACAAAACAGATATTTATACCCAAGGCTCAGTGATAGTGGTGGGAAACCTGCTTAGTAGACGTCATCACAGCTCAGATTGGCCAGATTCAGGCTTTGTTTTTTTCTTTCTTTTGCTTTTTTTTTCAGTTACTGGATAAACAAGCAGCACTGATAAATTTTGGTTCTAGAGTTTCTTCAAAAGGAATATCCCAGAGTTTTAACAAGCCATGGAGTCACTTGATCACTCTGTGAAACTCCCTTTTTCCTGGGAATGAAAATGGGTGATGAGCATAATGTGTTTCCATGTTTTTCTGCAGATGTTAAGCAGATACTGATGGTTAAAGAAGAAGCTCCTGAAGACCACAGATCTGTTGCTGAGCTGCATGACTCTACGCTGCACCAGATAAAGGAGGAGCAGGAAGAAGTCTGCATCAGTCTGGGAGGAGAGCAGCTCAACGAGAAGGACGAGATTGATGCCATCAGCTTTCCAGTCTCTACTACTCCTATAAAGAGTGAGGATGAAATACAGTCCATCCTGCTCTCTCAGAATCTTTATCAAGACCAAATTAAAGGCCGAGATCTTCCAGAAGAGAATGACGAAGGTGAATCCATCAAGATTGAAGAAATCGAACCATCTCCACAATCTTCTGAGACTGAAGATTCTGAGAACGATGAAGAGGACGATGATGTAAACCATGTCTCTGAGTTGAAACACTTGTCAGATTCTGGACTGAAAGCTAATGACAAGAGCAATGCCTGGAAGTCAAACGGAGACATTCTTAACAAATCTTTTAGCTCATTCCAGTTTGACGTTCACAGTTACTCTCTCCAGACCGGCGGGACTCATTCACAAATAGGGTCTTCAAGCTCAGTTGATGACAGTAAATGTTTTGCAGAGGAGAAAAATGCAGATTCACAAAGTAAAGTACAGACAGAAGGGAAGTTTAGCTGCGAAGACTGTGGTAAAACATTTGCTAGAAAAAATACTTTAAACAGACATAAGAGAACCCACACCGGACAGAAACCTTTCTGTTGTGATGTTTGTGGACAAAGATTTAACCTAAAACAAACTTTAAACATACACATGAGAATCCACACGGGACAGAAACCTTTCTGTTGTGATCTTTGTGGACAAAGTTTTAGCCATAAATCAACTTTAATCAGACACAGGAGAGTCCACACAGGAGAGAAACCTTTCTGTTGTGATTTTTGTGGACAAAGATTTACTGATAAAGGAAGTTTAAACACGCACAGGAGAATCCACACAGGACAGAAACCTTACTGCTGTGATCTTTGTGGACAAAGATTTAGACAGAAATTACATGTAAACATACACATGACAGTCCATACGGGACAGAAGCCTTACTGTTGTGATATTTGCGGAAAAAGACTTGGCCATAAAGTAAGTTTAAGCACACACATGAGAATTCACACAGGACAGAAACCTTTCTGTTGTGATATTTGTGGACAAAGATTTAGTCAGAAATCTAATTTAAATACACACATGAGAATTCACATAACGGAAACCTTTCTGTAGTGATATTTGTGAACAAAGATTTCGCCATAAATCACTTGTAAACATGCACTTTGTGTGTCCACACAGAACAGAAATCTCTCTTTTATGCAAAGATTTGGCAAAAAACAAAGTTTAAACACACGCACGAGAATCCACAAAGGACAGAAACCTTTCTGTTGTGGACGAAGATTTAGACAGAAATCACATATAAACACACACACACACACACACACACATGAAAACTCACCCTGGAAGAGAAATACTTGAACTGCGTTGTTGCAGTTGGCTGTGAAATATTTCCACGTCATTCAAGGCCACAGTCTTCACTGGTTGGTTTCAGAAGTTCATTTTTGTATTTCAACCTTAGGGATGGGCAATATGGCTGAAATATGTGTCACAATATAACCATTTCATATCACAGTAATTATTGATTAGTTGTTTGGTTTGAATATTCATCATACCGCCAAACTGGTGATGTGACCTGTCCTCTTCATGCTCAGTTTCCTCTTGAGCGGTTGTTCTCGTTTCCTTTCACTCCAAGTTGCGCTTTTTTATTTGTAAGGATTTATGGGAAACTTGAAAGTGCTCCCACATACTGAAACATGCTGTGCGTCTTCTGTGAACTGTCCACGGGCGACAGATTTTATTCCTGAGCGCAGCAATTGCCTATATTTCTTGTGACAAATTAATTAATTTGAATAAAAAATATTAGGTTTAGTAAGCTAAATGGACAAGAAGGCCTTTTTTATCCACCAGGGCATCCATCGCACTACTGTCAGTGGCAGCCACGGTACTGCCACTGACAGTATTTTCTATTGATATTGATCACGTGTCTATCACAATAGACATTGTTTCATTGCCCAGCCCTATTCAACCTTAAAACATTTTCATATAAATTACTGATTTGCTCAGTTGTGTGTTTTATTAATTGTGATTTATCTATTGTTCAGACTGAGTTGTAGTGCAGGCGTTATCAGCTTATGTAAATAGTTTGGTTGTTTCAGAAAGAGAACTGGACTTGAATCTGACTTAAGGGTGGTGTAAGGACTACCAATCCCACAATCCACTACATTAACCCGCTTTCAGTTTCAGCAGGAAAATTAGTAGTTTCAGGTACAAAACTCTGATCATGCTGCATTTCAGTTACTTTGTATCTCAGATCTTGCAGCCAGGTTTGACGTCAGACCTGAGGTAACAGCGTTCTAGTTACAACCGAGTTGTCTGTTTTTTTTTTTTGTTAGTTTTATTTTATAGTCTTTATTTTTGCTCTTTGTACCGGAACAACCTCATCTTGTGTGAAGTGGTTTTCAGATGCGTATCTCTGTGGCATGCTGTAAAGTGAAACTCCCAAAAAAAAAAAAAATTCAGCAACCTCCTCCTTCAAATTGCTGTTGTGTTTTTAGCTTTTGATCCTGATTGGGGCTCCTTGTCGAAGATGAAGCAATGTCTTGAAAGTCATTGGAAAACTGTCGCTGGTCGCCCTGAAGTTCTACGTTTGGTGGAGTTTGTTGCCAGCATTTGGTCAGATGTGCAGATTCCTCCTGTGAATTTGTTGTTCTTCCCCACAGCCGTTGGTTTGGAGACAGACACCTTCTGATGTTTCCAATCTTCTGCCAGAGGAGCACTGTCTCGCCTTTGTACACAGAATGGACATGTGTACGAGTGGAAACCTCTCTTGTATCCATCCATATTGCAAATGGAAGGTCGTGATCCCTTTGAACGGGACTTCCCGGCGACCTTTTATGCAGAGCGTTTTCTGTAGTTGTAGGAAAACCAACTCTCCTTAGTCGGAACTCTCAGAGGCCCGAATCTGTTGGAGTCGGTGTCTGAGAGTACTTGCTTGTGATTGGTCAAGAAAGTACCAATCACATACGCACCGGGGGCTGCTGTAATGTACTAAATGCATTTTTTTCTATGTGTGTGTGCGTAGACTGAACAATGTTAACTAGCTTCTCAAATTGGTGACTGTGTGATGTTTCCATGACTTTGGGGTTTTATGATGTGAAGCACTTTGAACTGCTTTGTTGCTGAAATGTGTGATGCAAATAAACTTGATTCATTGATATATAAATACTCAAAGTGAAATTTCTCAACAAGTTGGCACTTTTTAAAATTTCTCTATGTTGAACATTTCAAGAATTACAATAATGAGAAGGACACAGGCCAAAAGCTTGGTAATAATGAGGGTTTAGAAATCAGAATTTCAACATGGTGACGCAAGTAAACTTTGCTAGAAATACCTCCTGAATACATTTTAAGCTTTACTTTCCATAAACAAACTTGGAAACTTATTTGCAGGCACTACATGTTTTATTTACTTAAGACATGCACTTTCTTGTGTATCTTCCCACAAATGTGTTTCTGCCCCATCTTCCTGTTGACGGAAGGAGTGGCTGCATGTAAAGGCCGCCTTACAAGTCGTAACTGGGGGCAGTCGGACTTGCTTCCAGTTTCCCAGTGGGAAATCCGACTTTGGAGGATGTTCCGATATTGTTTTTTTTTTTTTTTTTTTTTTTGTTTTGTTTGTTTTCAAATGACTGAACCCATAACACAGTCCCACACCTATTTAAAGTAGAATATTATTTAAGTTTCATTCTGCTCTAGAAGCAATAGTCCTCTTTTTTCATGACAGCAAGTCCATAAAAAGCAGTTTTCGATTACATCACTTTGACCTCAGGGTCACTGTGACATGGGAGGAGACGCATACGAATGATGACTTGTCAAAAATGTACTGCATCAAGAATATATCACATGAACACGCGAGGGTTTCAGCAGCCTGAATATCAGGACGGCTGATAAATGCTGCATTTGAACCTTTCTGAAAGAGCTGGAGTTTAGATTTTTTTTTTTTTTTTTTTTTTTGCAAGAATGGGTTTTATCTGTTTAAACGGTTTGTTTATAGTTCCTCAGTGTTTGGTTAACCTGGAGCTGAATCCATGTACCGCCCTGCATCTTCAGTCACTAAAGCAGTTTACAAAGATTCTGAAATCGTGATGGAAACGGCAATAAAAGTGGCTTCTTGGTTATTTTTATATGCTACTTCTGCTTGTTTCGCTATATTTGGGAGCTGTCAGAAGAAGGACGGAGAGACTCAAAGTACAGAGAAATGTGTGTGTGATTTCCACAGAGGAGGGGAAAAAACACAAAGATAAGAAATACACTGATCTCAGCCTACATAGGCTCCAACTGACAGGTATAACGTCAGTGTTTTTGTCACCAAAAAAGTATTTTATTTCAGTACAGACTCATAAACTGCAGTTTAAGGTACACATTTAAATACTTGCTGTTCCTCAACCTGGTGGCAAATAATGAATATTTGATTTAGCTAAATTAACAACCAGGATGTTCAAAGCAGGCCAAGTTATTCTGAGTGGAAGTCTGATCCGTCTTCATGTTTGGAAATAATAAAATTAAGAGACGTGTGCAAGTACTGGTCTGTGATCAGTATCAGTTTACAACCTCGTCGTTAACATGTAACGCGCACGAAGAAAAACAAGCAAGTTTTCATACGCCATGATTTTGTTTTTTTCATGTTACAAACACAAACGTCAAGGTCAGGGTTATGAGAATCTGCTTTTGTAGTTTGTCGCGAGAAAACGTGAACGTGGAAATTGATGTCCTGGCCAGATGAGACAAATTTTTACATATAAAACATTACGTGTGTGGTTGGAAAAACAACACATCGCCATAAAGATAAAACACGGCTGTGGCAGCATCATGCTGACTGCTTACTTTTCTTGAACATGGTTAGAGATGATATAGTTGCAGCATAGACGTAATTCCACAAGTTTCGACTCATGAACGCGTGTCACAATTTTATGACGTGCCATTTTCGTTCAGTTGTGCTTACATCCTACTTTATTACATAAAACCCAAATACAATACTACCACGTTTGTGGCAGTGATGTGAAAACTTTTGAACTCTGTACTCCAAAGATGTTAAAAGTGAAACAATCGCAGTAAAAGCTTAATATTCTATAAACAGATCATTTCTAAATAAATCATTGTATCCATAAAATGCCTCATAATCGTGAGCAACAGTGTTTTTTTGGGGCGGTTTTTCCCACTTCAAGCTTCTCATTTTCCCAGTGGCGCAAAAAAAGTGGATATACACTAAATGCGACCCATAGGGGCGCCGCGCTAAAGAGGGCGCCAAAGCAATCGCGGTAAAATTCCTTCTCGTCAGCATTTTCTGGATTTAACAGCTGCCTGTGGGCGTGTAAATAACACAGTCAATACCAGAGGCATGACCCTGATTAGCACCAATGAGGGGCGCCGGATATGCACTTCATGAAAGTAGTTGTGCTCCATGCTGTGTCCTCTGGTTGCACCGCGATCATCGCTCGATGTCACTTTCTGGCATAAAAACAGCATCAAGATCAAATCCATCCAGCATTTTTTTCTTCTTCTTTTTTTCCTTGCTGGTAAAACTGATTTAAAGTTAATTCACGTGCAGCTCTTTGAAACATGCGCCGATGTTTGCCGTCATTCAATAAGAGGAAATCAATCTAAAGCTATTAAATAAACAAATCTGCTGCTGTCAATGATGATGATGATGATGATGATGACGATGATGATGATGAGTAACCTTACCTGTGAGCGGATCGAAAGATCTGTCCAGCTCTCTGGAGTCAGAGAGACTCTGATCCTGACTCCTGGATTTCATCCTTTTCTCTCCACCAAACCGCCGCGCTGGCGCCGCCGGGTCCGAGCCGCGCTTCATTCACGTCTTTACTCCCGCTGGCATGTCAGCGCGCTGCTCAAAAACAAACAAAAGAAAAAACACAAAAAAAGAGGAAAAAAAAAAAGAAAAATCAACAAGGGAGGAGAAGCTCTCTGTGGTCAACTTCTTTCCCAACAACTGGAGCGCGTTTGCTTCCTCCGACTCTCATCCGCGGTTCGGAGGGATTCTGCGGAGGCTTTAGATTCGAGTGTCACTTTCCTGATAGTTGCCGCACAAGAACCGGAGCCGTGCTGAGTCTGTCCCGCTGGTGCGCCTCACATTTGTTGGGAAAGAGGGAGGGACGGGGGAGGGGGGCGCAGCGTCACGGACAAGCGGAGAGATCTCCTCTTCTCTGGGAGACGCCGGGAGGAGAAGCATACATGTTTGTTTGTTATTAATATTATTCTTATCAACAGTAAAAAAAAAAAAAAAAAAAAAAAAAAAAAACAGGCGTCCTGCATATTATTTTCCTCTGAGCTTTAACTGGGCCATTCATTAATATATTTGAATCAAAATCATTTTATTTTATTTAGATCCTTCGGATCCATCCTGGTCTCTGGTCCTCTGCAGTCAGTAACACATCTTCTTTCAGCCTCCCCCCACATCCTGATGCTGCCACTACCAAGCTTTACCTTGAGGATGTTGAATTCAACATACACTTTCACACAAGGTTCTGCTTATTTGCCAAACGACTTAATCCAAGTGCCTTTCACACAAACTCAGTGGGTTTTGTTGTGGCTTTTTCTTGCCACTCTACCATGAAGTCCCCTGGTACCTGAGCTGTAGATCCATGCAGTTACTCTTTAATTATCACACACTTCTCTTCTCTGATTAGTGTCCACCTCGCTGAATGCTCTCGCATTACCAAGATCTGTGGGTCGTTGGTTTTGCTCATCGTTTCAAAAGATCATTCGTGAGTTTGACATTTTTCCACCATTTCTTTGAGTTCTGTTTTGCGATTGTTTAGTCATCTTTTCTGTGATAACTCTGGTCATTTCCCCCCTCAGTTCCTCAGTTATCCCCCTGATTCATCTGCAGAGCATTCTGCTGATTAAACCCGATCCTGAGACTATAGATAACTTCTAAA
This sequence comes from Poeciliopsis turrubarensis, assembly GCA_010277015.1. Classification (NCBI taxonomy): domain Eukaryota; kingdom Metazoa; phylum Chordata; class Actinopteri; order Cyprinodontiformes; family Poeciliidae; genus Poeciliopsis; species Poeciliopsis turrubarensis. Next base: position 6,395,864 of record VMRN01000013.1, read on the forward strand.
CTGAAATTTATTTGTCTGTATTAGAGTAAGAGGGGGTTAAACACAAATCTCAACCACACTGTTAAGATTTTTCCTTGTAAAAAAAAAAAAATGTTGAAAGCCAGGTAGTTTTTATTGCACAAAATCTCAACAAAGTCAATAAGTTTGACATTTAAAGGTGATGAACTATGAAACAAACAAACAAAAAAAAAACATGTTTGGGGTGAAAATGTATTTTTCAATGAATTGCGTACTGAGAGTTTCTTGTAAAAAAAAAAAAAATAATAATAATAATAGTAATAATGAAAATGTACCATCTTTTTGTTTAACAGCAGCCCGTTGTTAATCCTCTTATGTGATTAGCCTCTGAACCGCTCTGGCCTGTTTACTCACCTGATTATATTCTTGCAATCATCGCCAGCGTGTTCCTGGGTCTCCTCCAGATTACCGCCATCGCAGACAGAAAGGCTGCTGCCGCTGAAAGCATTGAAGAGTTTCATCCTCACCAAAGGAAGCTGGATGAACCGGATTCACATCTCTGGGAAAACTCACACAGCGACCTCTGCCTTGTTCCCAGAGCCGAGAAATACGAACCTTCATCACACGAACACTGATTTGAAGGGGAAAAAAGCGTCAGTAATGGCCGCCATCGGAGGAGAAGCGCGGTACCCGTTAGATATCAACTATTTATCAGCATTTCAGATGGTTTTGTTTTTTGTTGTTGTTGTTTTTTTTTTTTTTTTTGTCTCACCAATTCGGTGAGACGCAAGCTATTTGTGAGCGTGTTTCCTCAGAGTTTGAAATGAACAAGAAGGACAGAATCCCGTTGAGGTTCGGACGGGTAGCGGCAGTGAGCGCCGCCATAATTACCGTATTTTCCGGACTATAAGTCGCAGGGGTTTTTTTTCATAGTTTGGCCGGGGTTTGCGACTAATACTCCGGAGCGACTTATGTGTGGAAATTAACACATCATTATATCACTTCACATGTTATTTTCACGCTAAGCCGCAAGAGGGCGCTCTAGGCATGTGTAATCCTCCTTCGGAGTTAGCAGAGTTGTTTAAAAGCGACATCGAGGACGAAGATTTCATTGCGTTTAGTGATTTGGAAAGACACGGATGGTTTGGTAAACTTGTTAACATTTATGCTATAGTTATCTGAATAACTCCTGATATGTTATGCTAACATACCAGGCACGTTCTCAGTTTGTTGTTTGTCATGTAACGTTAGCATATCGTACAATTACTCAGCCTGTTGTTGCCTCTATTCTGTTTTTATTGCCTTTCAAAATGACATGTCTGTTCTTGATGTTGGATTTCATCAAATAAATTTTCCTCAAAAATGCGACTTATAGTCCGGAAAATACGGTAGCTCCCCACTTGGGTTTCTAATAGGATCGTGCTGCGTTCGATTTAACTCGGAAATCAGAGATTGGATGCTGGAACTGGTTGCGTTAAGAAAAGAGGAGTTCTGCCAACCGAGGTGAAGCTCACAGCTGTTAGCGGAAGAAAACCAGAGACAGGGAAAGCTTCATACCCCTGAAACATATAGGTTTTATTTAGAAATGTTTTAATTTAATCAAAATGTTTATATGGACTGTTACTTATTTAGTAACAAGTTGAATAGGGAATCTGTAGATGAAGCTAAAGATTAGGAAGGTTTTCAAATGAACAGTATCAAATTAGCGCATGGTAAAAGCTGGTTAGCAATTATGAAAAGATTTTGATTTGATTTTTTTTTTTCCAACATGTAGGGGTTTTTTTAAAATAAAAGGTGGGTTTTTTCTCTCTCTCTTTTACATTGTTTTATCTGTATTTTATCTTAAAAAAAAAGACATCTGTCATCATTCTGTCATTTAGCAAATTAAAAATAATCCAGGGAGTCCCAAGTGAAGCAACAGAAAAGGGCCTCACTGACTGCCAGTGAGATGTCTGGAGTTGGTTGCAGGTTGTTGTCTTTCTGAATCATTTCCAGTGAGTTGAACAGATGAGTTCTGCTGTTTTCGTGGATAATCCTTCCCTGATGTAAGAGTCGGGATGTCAGTTCACGTGTTTGGCGAACAGAGCCGGGCCTCAGCCTGTGTGTTGCCGTGAGGCCCCGTTGACGCTGCTGCGTGTTCGTGATGTTTCACTGGAGCACATCAGCCTCCTCATCAAATATTAATCCGGGTTGGGGAATGGCGTCCTTTGTCTCCAACAATCACCCACGTCGCTCTTTATTCAAAACAGGTTTTCTCTCTGCGCTGCAGCCCGGAAACACAAACTTGGCTCCTTTGAAAGACGCTGGTTTATGACGTTTACTACGACAGCTCGGATGTGGAGTCGATTTGTCTGTCGGAGGATTATTTCTCAGAGTGGGTTCCAACCCTCTGCATGCGTCAATCAGAGCTTGTTATTGGTCATCTGTCAGCTCCGCTTTCCACTGGTGCTGAACTTCCCCGTCAGGAGGAGACCAAACATCAATACTGCTGGATTTACCAGTCCCCAAGGCTCAGAGTGCGTTTAAATACCTCTCTGGGACAGCTTTGCTTCTGCCTCTCCTCTTTTTGATTCTTCATATCTCACTGAGCCTCATGTTTCTGTCTCTTCTTTCTGCGTATTTCTCCTTTGTCCTGCAGCTTGTGGATTATTTCTCTCGGTCTTCCGATGGAGGACGTAATAATCCCTCATTCGCCTGCCTGTATTTTATTTATTTTTTTTTAAAAAGCACTCTGTTCATCACCAACAAGCATTAAGTTTTGTATTCTTCCTGGAAAAAAAAATATTTCTCTTTTTCTGATGTTACATAATTTTACTTGAGGGATATTTTTCCCCAAGTACTTCCAGAGACAAAGCCACTTTTCCAGGAGTTGCAGATAGATTTTTGAAAATATGACATTTCCTTATATTTGTATGGCTTTGTTTGAAGAAAAAAATGTTTTTCACGTATTTATTTTTCATTAAAATACTTTTTATTTTACCGGGTCCAGGGAGATCTCAACCACGGTTTTGATGTATTATTTCTTGCTCCCTAATCTTTAGTCAAAAATATATCAGATAATCAGATTTAAAAAAAAAAAAACATTTTCAGCAGGACTGACTGCTGATAACACCTACAACAACAAAAAACCCAATGGAAAACTTTTTCACAATGTCATTGACAAGAAAGCTGGTAGCTTGTGCAGCCCACTTTCTAATAAAGCCCTGGGCAAACACCCGTATCACCAGCTGCCGCCTTTTTGTTGACTGTGGCTCCTCTACAGTAGAGAGTAGTTATCCTGCAACTGGAAATGCAATTGTCACATTTTGAAATTACTTATGTTCTCGTTTCCTCACTCACGAAACTGGCCTTTTCACAGCGATGCATAATATTGAGATTCACTACATCTGCTGCAGGTGAGACCGAGTTTGTTCACGACTTTTACCAGGAGCCCTTCAAACTCGGTGATAAACCAGCTCTCCCCTCCCGCGCCAAACACAAAACCCCCTCGGTATTTTTATTTCACCCGAACGAACAAAGCTCTTTTTCCACAAGGCGGACAGAAACGCGACTCAGCCGAGTGTGCGGAGCCCACATGCGCTCCGTCTACCTGCAGACAAGCCTCACATTTCACAGCTGCTAAACGGGAAACTCGGGAGAAACAAATGACCCCAGACAAAAAAAAACAAAAAAAAACCCATTTGTTTTCAGTCACTGTATTCATCAAAAGAAAACACATCTTTCACTGCTGAGTGAGGTGACCGAGCGCACATAAGCTGATCTGATGAAAGGCTGCGAAAGAAACTTGATGTGGCGACGTATCCATCATCTGAGAAAAGAAAAAATTAAGTTGGAAAATAATCTTTATAAAAAAACAAAACAAAAAACATAAACACACCAACAAGATTTAGAGATGAAAGACAGACTATACACAGGATACAATTACATAATTAACGTCGACTTTAAACTAAAAATAATCACCTCAGAGTTTTATATCAAGGTTGTTTTTCCCTCATAAACAGTCGTAATTAGTGCCAAAATACACACTGGTGTGTGTGTGTGTGTGTGTGTGTCAACACTTCCAGGTTAGTTTGTTAAAGAGAAATGACGGTAAAAGCAGGGATTTCTCATTAGCTGTCATCGGTTTTTAATCACTTTGCGGCGTCTTCAACTCAATCACCTTATTGTTCTACGCTTCATCAGAAATAAAAGTAGAAAATACTTCAGAGAACCAGAGGTTTGTTTCTTTTGACATTCACTCCACTCCAGATTTTCAAGAGCAAAAAAACCTAAAAAATCAGCAAAAGTCACTCGAATCAAAACGGCTCAGAACCACCATCACCATGGAAAGCTTAAAATGTCACGAACTGGGATTATATGAACAGCAGGAGAAATACTTTTTGTTCCCCTGTCAGTAACAGTCCAGCTGATTGCATTCAGACACGTCCAGAACCACAGAAGAAGAAAGCGTAGACAGGGATTGGACTGCTGCGTCCGGGTCAGTCGGCGCGGGGTCCGTCGTTTTTCCACCGCTTGGTTTACGGACGAAGGTTGTGGAAATGGAAAGAACCACTGAGTACTTGTCTGGTCTGTGTGGGATGGCTGCACGTGTGTGCGTGTGTGTGTGTGTGTACGGTCCACATGCATATGAAGGCAAACCCAAAGGTTCAGGAGATGGTGGAGAACTCTTTGAGCAGCACGTCCTGACTCAGCGTGTTCAGAGAGACGTTCTTCCTCACGTTCAGACTGATGGAGCGCACCTGCAGACAGAAACGGTCGTCACCGGAGAGAAAACACACTCCCGCCGAGCCGAGGACACACACACACACACACACACACACACAAACTTGTCATGAAGTGTCTTGGTAAATAATGACACTTCTGATGTAAAGTTCTATAACAAGTTGCACTAAAAGTGTCATTATTTACCAAATGACGCTTCATAACAACAGTCAAACATTCATAAAGACTCCTTCATGTTCATAACAGATGTTACATCATGTTTATGTCAGTATCATGTCAGTCTTATGCATACCTCTTCAAATAAGGTGTTACCAAAAATTCTTACATCTTAAATGTAAAAGAAAGTTCATCTGATCTTATTAATTTAAAAAGTGGTAGGTAAAAAAAAAAAAACAAACAAAAAAACCCCCCCTCCAGGTCGTCACACTGGACATTTGACAAAAAAAAAAAAAAAAAAAAAAACACCCAACAACAAAAACGATACGCCTCCCTGGTGGGTTATTAAGCTCTTAAATGAATTGGATGGTCTCAGAGTGACCAAAGTAGCTAAATATGGTATTAATGACAGACCGCCTAAAGAAAAAAACTACATCGATAGAAGATTTACAAAAAGTCAACATGACACTCTCATTAGGGTCGCTGTAAAATCAACAGACTGACAGGCTGCGGACGGACAGAGTGATGCGTGAAGGGATGGACAGACGGAACAGCAGACAAATGGGCTGGTCAGAAAGACGGGTGGAAAGATGAATAACTGGGAGGACGGATGGGGAAAACTGAAGCGCGACGGATAGCGGGGCTGGTTGAGGCGAGAGACGAATCCACGAGCGCAGCTGGTGTCTCACCAGCTCCTTGAAGAACGCAGCTTCTTTTGGCTGCTCTGAATATCTCTCAAACTGGTCCAGACCGTCCTGCAGCTTCAGGGTCAGGGTGTCGTAGTTGGAGCGGACCACCTCCAAAACCTAAACGGGTGAAAAACCAAAAAACAATAATGGCAACGACAGTAGGAGAAATACGGGTCATGAAAACAAACCGCTACGGTATGTGATTAAAATAAATTCCCGTGTCTCAGGGTGACACGGTGGAACAGAGAGAGGAAATGTAAATTATTGATGAGTTTTTAAATACTTTACTGCATTATTTTATTCATGAAGGATCATGTGGAGAGATGCAGACGCCCCCCCCACCAACCAGGCAACTAACTGTCATTAACAGACAGTAATCCTGCCCAGATTAATAATACAATCTCTCTGCACTTCAATTGCATTTCATAGTTTCTATTAATCCTCAATTTTTGACCTAAATTATTTGTTGCTGCTTTTTTTTTTTTTTTTTTTTTAATCACCAAATATCGACATGAGGATCAGCATCAAGGTGCTTTACATGAGGAAAACGTTAGATTGTCACAGTGAAATGAAGAAATGAATGGATTGGTTAATCCTCGACTAACCAGCAATCCTAATGAATGAGAAGCTGAAAATAATCTGGCTGCTGTTAGAGGTCAAAGGGCAGCGCAGCTTTAAATCTATTATTATGCAGATGAAAGTTGTTTTTTCACTTCTTTGGAACAGAATTTCTACTAAATATGCTTTTTGTATTTTTCTATTCTACCACGGCATAAATGTGTTTTTTTTTTTCTTTCTATAAAGGCGACTTGCGTAGATCGTCGAGTTCGTAAAACACTTTGGATCCTGCGTAATCCCTCGTTTCACTCGCGGGCGTCTGAAGAGGTTTTGATGAGAAACAGGTGACTCGACTCTTAAAAAATGTATTTTGTTGATTCATTTTTTTGATGCACTTACATGAATAATTAATCCAAAGAGACCTCAGACAAATACATACAAGCTGAACGTTCAAAGTCCCTTCTGCTTGTTCCCGTGTTTTGGCCCCGGCGGACTCAGAGCTGTACAGTTCAAAGCGTTTTTTTTAACGTCGGATTCAGCATCTTTTTAAACAGACGTGAACCCAACAGCGTCAACAAACATTTGTCTGTTATTTATTCAATTTAAAAGCCAATTAAATGTTGTTTTTTTTCATTCACAGCGAGTGCCTAATAGTTCCTGTTCTCCTTGCTGTTTCTCTTTCAGCCTCTCTGGAAGTTAAAATATTCATGGCCACACATCTTCTATTTCTTATGCCGCCTGCTCTTTTGTCACAGCCCCGCTGCCTCACTGATACACGTGTGCAAAAAAAAAAAAAAAAAAAAAAAAAAAAAAAAAACATTTGTACAGCAAAGTTTGACCTCCAACCACTGATGGGGAAAAACTGAAGAAAGGAAAACTAAGCAAGAAAAAAAACAATTAGCAACAGGTCTCATTTCTGTTTGAATTCATGAATAAATAATAATTCACAGAAAACACAGTGAAGCCGTTTGATCTTGTGTGACGTGAATTCAGTGTTTATGCGTGTTTCAGCATCAGCACTAGATTTGTTGTTGATCTACTTTTATCACTTAAGTATTTTTAAAAGCCAGTACGATTTTTCCTTTACTTAAGTACAAATGGTAACGTGGTGCTTTCACTTTTACCAGAGTACATGTTTGTCGGTTTATTTGTACTTTTACTTCAGTACATCGTTTGGGTACTTTCTTCACCACGGACTATTTTGTTCAGTGAATCGTACGACCCGTCAACTCTAGTTTTCCCTTTAGTGTTTTTAATTTCTTTACAAATGCCACATGTTCCACAGGAGCTGTTCTTTCATCACTTTACTAACAAAAACCGTGCAGAAGGTCGCCGTACGTTTCATTCTGGGGAAAAAATGAAATATCTGAGAAAGCTTTGTGAGTGCCGCTGCAGCTCCTAGCAACAGATGAGAACTGCAAACGGCAAATCCTGTCATTTCATCAAAGATGAAATGACAGGAACTAGAGAGGCATAGATAGAGAGATTTTGGTCGATATCTGACCGCTGGTATCGAAAATAAAGATTTACCAATATGTTGCATATCTCAAAGTGTAAATGAACAAAGTGTGAACGGAAAGAGGTCGTAAGAAATACGTTTAGAAAACTTTGCTCATTTCATTGTGTTGCATTTTTTGGTTTAATGCTGTATTTCTGGCTTCATTATTCCTTTATTTATTACTTTCCACAGTTTTCACCTCACAGCACTTCCTGAACTAGATATTTTTTATCTTTTTAACTGAACATCCTTTTATATGTGCAGTCGGGGACATTGTGTGGCTTAAAGGATCAAACTGGGATAAATTTCCCTTCATGACCCTTTTTAAAATTATGCACCAGCGTTCACCATTGTTCAGTAAAACCTGCGTGCTGACACAAGGGTCAGCATGAAGCAAAAAGCTTAGTCAGGAGGTTTGGACAGGGTTTTAACCTCCTTTGGCCCCTCTTTGAGTTTCTAAATTCATCTACAGTACGGCATGCTGTCACCGGCTGCTAAAAGCGCAGCTAGGGTTTCGTTAGGTTGGAGGCTTTCATCAATATTTCATTTGATTTTCCTGGTTTTCTTTTGTTTTTGTTACAGTAAATATAACAGAAAAGCCCAAAAGATGTGTTGCATTTCTTGTATTTTTTGTTTTATATCTGCAGATAAAATCCATTAAATCAAATAGTAAACATATGTTGAATATATTCAGAAAACATATTCCGCTATATTGGACCACAATAACTGATCATAGAAACAAGAGTCACAGATGTTTAATGTGTTTCTGGTTGGATTCAATGAAAACATGCAGACAGTGAGGAGCGTATTTGCATCCAGTGCATGAAATGTTTCAGATCAAACTGATTTTAATTGCAGACAAGTTTGCATATCTGGTAATGAGTGTCTTCCATTGCTGTAGATTGAAATCTGCTCCACTTTTCTTTAGATAGAGCACCATTTTTCAGCAGCTTTAAGCCCAGACTTTGACTAGGCCGCTCCAAAAGCCTAGCTTTGTTTTGCCATCCAGTGACGCATTTGATCACTGCAAAAACCCCAAAATCTCACCATGAAGTACTTTCGATATTGTATTAATGCAAATGTCTTAGCACACTTGAAATAAGAAAAAAAAAAACACATTACAAGTAAGTTTTCAGCAAGAAACAGGAGCTTGTTTTAATTAAATAATTATTTAAAATTGGTGAAAAAGTCGCAGTTCCACTGACAGATTATTTCACTTGCGACATGGAAAAATGTCTTGTTATATGTGAAACAATACAGAAAATGTAGATTTAAAAAAAAAAAATCAATATTAAGAAGTCATTGACTCAAACAAAGCTCTTATAATTTGCTGAAAAGTTACTTGTAATTTACTTTTATCTTATGTCAAGTGCACCAAGATATTTTCACTCGAAACTAAACCAAAAATACTTGATAAGATTTAATGTTCTTGATCAGTCTCTTGGTTATTGACCTTAACTGAGACAGGCAGGGCTTTAGAAAAAAAACAAAAAGCAATTCATAAATTATTTTTGTAACACCTCAAAAATGAACGAATGTAAAACAAACAAACAAACAAACAAACAAACAAACAAACAAACAAACAAAAGCAGCCTGAGGTTTGATAAGTTATGAATGTGATGTGGGGAAACAAAAACGTTTGCAAGCTCAAGCCCAGGACAAGTTCTGCTGTTCTCCCCGTTGTTGTGAATAAATCCAGCAGATAAAAGCACAGAGGTAATTAGAGCACATAATGACCAAATCCATTACTCTCCTATCAGGTAGGAATAAAAAGCAAGTCTCCAGGCGGCGCTTTCCGTCCTCACAGTTTTCGCATAAATGATAAATGTCTGCAGTCGGGCCCAAATAATGCGCGCCGCCTTCTTATGCTCTTCAAACAGTAATTAAGAAACACATTAGCGGTTGAGAAGATGTCCAGCTGCGTCTTTTTAATTACTTTTTCTCACTTTTAGCGAATCTCAAAGCCAGAGGGACGATGTGAAATGTAACTATTTACGAGAAGTGTGGGAAGGGATGTTTTAAACGTATTAAATCTTATTTTTAGATTAAAGACACAGTAAGAAATGCCCTGTGATAGATGTCTCATCGTCATCTCATCCTCATCTCATCCTCATCTCATCGTCATCACAAACAGAGTCTGACTTGTGTATTTCTGGCAGTCAGCTGTTGCTAATTCTGAATCTGCATTTTTCAATAAAATGCAGAGAATCTCCATTACACGCTGTTATCAATGTTTCCTGAGTTTTCAGCTTATTTAGTCTCATAGATTGGGGATCACTTGGTCAGATTTCAGACACGTCGAAAGCCAAATAATCCAAGGATGTTGCAGAGCGAACGTCAAGAGTTAAAAGAATTGAAGCGTCTTTTGTTCACCTGTTCCTCTGACAGCTGGGAGATGTGGTTCACTGCGGCGTACGACTCAATCTTGGGATTAAAATGGTTGATGATGGCACTGAAAGATAAAAAACAAAAACAAAGAGAGGCTTGCTGAAAAGTTGGACACAGAATATGTTAAATGTCTCCTTCATGGGAACTCGCTGCCAATTCTGTCAATGTTTGGAGCAGCGGAGAGAAGGTGGGAGACAAACGTTTTATTTGAGGTCTGACTTGCTGCTCCCGACTTTCCTTTGAAAAACTATGCAATACATCTAGAATACTTAAAGTAAACAACGTAATAATTTGGCATAACATTTCCAAATAAGACATATGGAAGAATATTTCACTGACATTCATTTACAAATGTGAAAAACTGGAAGTTTCAGTTTTCCTTGAGCATAGCCAATCACTGATCTGGGCTAATCAATGGAAAATCATGCCAAACTTCAAACAGGAACCCAGCAGGAATCCCAACTATCTGTTGGCATGGAAACAGATTTTAGAGTCAAGTAAATCTGGCTCTAAAGTCTAGGGGACAAACGGCAGGCGATCGAGAAGCATAAAACACATCTGCTTCAGATTAACGCAAACGAAAATCTGACTGCAATCCAGTGTACCGGACTACTGAAGGTACGACTTTATCACTTCATCTGACGAGGATGAAGTGATAAGTGTTAACATAAGAGGATAAACTGCATTACAAAGAACTCAATTCGTCAGAGAATCTGCTCTAAACAGCAAATGTGTCCATCAGAGACAAAAGAGGAAATGAAGTAAGGAGGCTAGAGGACTTCTCAAGGTCGAATATACGCACATTAGGAAGCTAAATTGCTTTATAATCACTGACTGCCTTTGTAAAGATGTGTAAAAAGCCAAAAATAGTAACAATTTCTAGCCACAGTAGCATAGTTTAACAACAAAAACCGATTTTAATTTGAGAACATTTACAACGCTGTGAGTTTTTGCCCCCTTAAAGATTTAAAGATTTCTCCTCGTTTTTCTTCCTACTGAGCAGATCTACAGTCAGTGATGAAACTCCCATAAGCAGCGACTTTCCAAACTGACCTTTGAACCTAAAGCTCGCTTACTAAACCAGTTCAGATGCAAAGTGAACCAGTTGAGTGGTAAAAACCAGCAGCAGTCAGTCAGTCCCAGCATTCCTTACCGTCTCTGTGAGCCTGAGCGAGTCAACAGAGAATCACAAATGTAAATTCGGAGACATTGCTCTTCAGCGCCAGCTCTCAGTCTGAAGAATAAACTGCTTAGAAGCTCAAATACAAGTTGACTCAATAAGCATAGCTGGGAGATTAAATGGCTTATCCTGTGTTAGTCTGGAGAGGATAATTTTTCAAATATATTAGCGCGACAGAACCGGAGAGACTTTCCTGCCACTGCAATACGTCTGTGAGCACAAAGAGACGACAGAGGAGAGAACTAATGGAGGCCAAATTGAATCAGTTCCTTCATTTGAGTTCATTTGGTCGTCTAACTGAACTCTTTATAACCTCCTCCGCTTTCATTACTTTATTTTGTCAAATAGTCTTTTCGGGTTCTGGGTCGAAGCGTTTCAGTCAACTCGTCGTTCTCTGAAAAAGCTAAAGTTTTCATGCCAATTCAACTTCTTGCCATTTTGTCACGTCTCAAGCTGAAACTTGCAGGGACTTTACTTAGATTTAAAACAAGAAACATAATTTTGTACATACTCGTTTAGTTTTCTCCTTTCTGTATGTACTATAGGCTTATTAAACGAGTCCATCCCGACCGTTAAGCCAATAATTTTGGCCCGATCCCGTCTGAATTTTGGGTAGGGTTTGGGTCGGGTTCGGGTCGGCGGGTTCATTCAAGTGGACGGGCGTCCTTACCGAATGTTGACGAGGGCGTGCGTGACTTTGCTGGCTGCCTCCTTCCACTGTCCTGTGTTGGTGGATACTCTCAAAACTGGAGGGAATAGGAGAAAAAAAAAAAAACCATGATCTGATGGCTTCCTCCCTTTCCTGTAAATTAACCCATAATTCATGTCCCGCTTTTTTAGAAAGAGACGCTGGAGCAAGTTTCCAGGGCTGATTCTGCTCTGCTCCACCGTTTATGAAAAGGTTTTCAAGCGTACCCATACAGTAGAGGTTGTCAAAGACTTGGTGCATTCGGACAATTTCATAATACAGTTCGTCATAGCTGTTGGACGTGGGCAGGAATGTGTCTCCGTAGGTTATGAACATGTTGAACAAGTTTACCACCTGGAAAAGGAGACAAGATTCAGGGAAAATCACATATGATTAGGATTTGCAAGAAAAACTAAACTTATACTGAAGAACCATCTTGTTCTCCAGATGTCACCATGGGAACTCTGCCTCTAGCGCACCAATGGCAGAACAAATGATTTGTTTAGCGCGTTTGCTAACGTTCAGCACATCCAGCTTCTCCTGAATTCATCTTTCTGGACAAATTCTAAAGCGCTGATAGTTTGACGTCTGTGCTGAAGTTTTCCTTATCGACCTAAGAATTCAAGTAGTTAAGACGTTTATATTCATGCTCTTATTTTGAAATGAGTGAAGACTGTTTACACAGCAGTTCTGTTTCCTTTCTCTTTTCGCCCCAATAACTTTATTTCATAAAAGAAACTCACGGGAATGAAATGAAACGCGGACACAAGAGAACAAGACATTGTCATAAACACGACATTTAGAGGAATAATGAAAGGTGTAAATTATGTCAAAATTAAACTGATCCTTGAAGGTCATAATATTTATATGGTTTGAATTGAAGTTTTCAGCGTCAGCTACTGCAAAAGACCGTGTTGGTGTAACATAACTAATGATTATTATTAGCTCTTAGGGGTTAGTACAACCAACTTTCTTGCCTGCATACAGCAAACTTCAACGTTAACGCAACAAGCACTGGCTGGTCCATAAATCTCCCAACACCACAAAAGGTGGTGATGGGAGAAATGTGTGTCTGCATTTCTCACCAGCAAGGCCAGGTGAAAGATGTTGTGCTTGGCCAGTAGTGTTGTTTCATTTGACAGCAGGAACTTCAGCAGGTTGATGAGAGCTGCGCAGAGAGAAAGACATGCCGGCATTAAAGGAACGATGAGGAGTATTGTCTCCCAGCAGCGGCAGATAGCAGCAGCCTCTCAGTGGGCATCTTCATTAAGGAGGATAATGAAACTCAGGAGGGGGGAGGGGGGCGAGGAACCTTTCAACACCAAATCGAGGACGTCTGCAAGCTTTTACCGAGGAAAACAAAACCCATCATGGCACCTAAAACGAGCGCCTGCTCAGAACAAACGGCGACGTAAGCTGACACAACAGCACACTGAAGGAAGATAAAAGCATCCGGTGTTTTAATTCGGCTATTTTTCGTCTCCGGGTTTATTTTCCGTTAAGCCGTTATCGCCGGCGAGAGGGGCGAGCCTGTGTTGCTCGGGGAATTAATGTGATTATTGGTCTGATTAGGGAAATCTGTATTCCAATGAGACGTGATGAAGCCATTACAAAGCTGAAATGTTACCCTATTGTGTGTTGACCCAGCTAAAAGTAAGGCCTCCAGGATGGAGGGATCTCTCTTCAGAGAGTCATTGTCCAACCTCAATGATGCAATACGTCTTCGAAACAGCAATCGCATCGCGTCAAGAAGAAAATGGGCTTATTCTGCCAAAACAGAATGAAGTTCAGAGGCAGCATGATAAATATATCCATGTGGTCTGATCACTAAAGTCTCAAGACTGTTATAATATTGTGGTTCAGTGCACTGTGTGTGTTTGTGTAGTAATCAGCTTGAATGAAACATGACAACACTTCTTTAAGTCACTTTAAACTAAAAATTGTGGAGGTACAATTTCACATTTTTTTGCAGCACTTGTTTGTGACAAAAATGCAAAATGATATAATATGATCAGCCAGTTTAGAGGCTGATCAGTCTCATTGACCAGCCTGTCAAAAGCTCATAAATCTGTTAATGCACCTCAGCACCGTGCTAAACAACAACACTGTGCCTGCAGATGCAGCTTTATTTCAACAAGACAAAACACACACCGCTAAACGTAAAGGGAGGTAAGTTTACCTGACCAAAGCTCTCTCCAGGTGTAGTGTAGTCTGATTCTGCATTTCTTCTGGTAACATAGCAGCTTGTGAATGATCTGGACACAGCGCCTTCAAAAGAAAGTCATGATTTAAAACTTGTTGTCAAGAAAACATAACAGACGAAACGCAACAATATCCTTGTTTTTGAACGTGCGCTTACAAGTATAGATCCATAGGGAAATCCTTCATCATATGAGTGACGATAAACTCCACCATAAGATCTGCATGCAAGAGCAGGAGGGGAAAAAATCAAGACTGTTAGAAAGAAATAACTTAGTTTAACATCAAAAGCAACAAGACTGAGTTTAGTTCAGTAAAGAGAGTAAAATAAAAACAGGTCTTTTAAAGGAAATTGTCGACCTGTTTGAAAAAGGTAGACGTTTAATAAGAAATGAAGCTAAACCATAATAACTACACTATACAATGTGAGTTGGGAGAAAAATCTATTTTCTTTATTTTCTTGAATCTGTAGTGATACACATATTACGGCAAGATATCTATGTTTTAAATGATTGAAAGGTTATTTTCAAATTAGATGGGAGATTACAGTTGAATAATGTTTACCTAGAACAGCACAAACCAGCGGGCGTGAAGGGATGTTTTTACCCGGCGCTTTCTTCCGGTGTCTCATCGGCTGAAACAAAATAAAATTAAATCACTTTAAATGCTTTATCTTTGCAGATTCACACACTCTAACATAAAACCTACGCAACAGCACTGAAAAGCTGATTTTAAATCTTGAAAGTCACATGAAAATGACTCAAAACGAGCAGAAGCGGTTGCGCACCACAAACTTACCATCCTGTGGAGGCTGACTCTGAAGTTTATATTGTCGTCATGAAGAAAGGCGTCGGCGTACTGGTCCTGCGGGGAAACCAGACAAACACTGAAGCGTTCAGACGTTTGGAGAATACGGACGGATGTGAAGCTTACAGCAGAGGGCAAGCTCCCACCTCAGCGATGCACGTGAGGATGATCAGGCACAGTCTGGCGCTGTTGAGTCGATGCTCATCTGTAAATGCACAAACGCCTCTTAATGACAAAAATGACTCCGAGACAACTTTGATTCAGACGCCGCTGGCGTGCCTTAAGCCTTCCCGTCTGTCATGACCTCAGACTGATCTGTTGGAGCATTCTCAGGAGCACACACACACTGTGGTACGATAAAGTCCATTTCTATGTCTATTCTATAAAAGGTCTGGATCCAAGACGGGTTCTGGCTCTGGACCAGAGTGAATCGCTCTGAAAGGCTTATTATCTGCCTCTCCTGTCCGCAACAATTAAACACAGTATGACTATTTAAAAGAAAGAGATGGTGCAGATAATCAGACAGGAGAAAGAAGAATGACTTGAGGCAAAGAAAAGAGAAAGATGTCAGGTTCTCTGTTTACCTTTCGTATCCTGCATTACAATAGAGGCATACTTGAGGAAGGTAATGAGAAGGTTGCTGGTCTGCAGGTTGGGATCCAAGGGCAGCTCCGGGTTATTCATCACTGCACAATAAGCAGAAAATTAAACCTTTGATTAATATAAATATGCGAAAAAAGGAACTATGTGCAGCCAATAGAAAGGAGTTTTTTTTCTGCAAAAAGAACTAAACTTGTTTATCTCGTTACTGCAGCTTTATTACACCACCGGGTCCAGACAGGGATTTACAGTTCCCAACCAAACACTCGTTCTTAGCCTACTGCAGGTCCCGTAGTACGACAGAGAAGTCTGGGCTTTTTCAGGACACGTGATTACAAACACGCGTGTGCCTGGCTGAGTCTGGTTTAACTGGAAGCTTCCACGAAATGGCATGAAGACGCATATCAGTGTTTGAAGCTGAACGTAAATATTTCATACAGGGAAAAGCAGAAATGGAGGGAAAGCCGGGCAGAGAAAGGAGCAGCTTTTAACAGTAAGACGGTGGTACTTACCGTCTTACTGTAAGTAAGACGGTAAGCGGAAATGAGCCGCTTTTGAACATGCTAGCGGCAAGAAACGGCTTCCACAAAACAGCCGTGTATTGTATTCTGGAAAAAATGAACTATGCAATGTAATGGTGTGGTTTTTACTTCATAAAGGTTTTAGGTGTACTTACTGTGGCTGTGAGCGCTGTGAGTCTACTCATCGACTCTTTAAGATGTAATGAAAATGCAGTCGATACTATAAAAGTGTTTTGTTTTTTTTACATATATGCTAATGGTCCCGACAGCAGAAAATGAGACACGAGATCTAATAAAAATATTAGCTCCTCTGTGTCCTCCCTGTGCTCCTACTGCCATCTGCAGAAACACAATGTCAACAACAACCAATCAGAGCCAGGAGGCGGGTCTTAGCGCTGTCAATCATTTTCATGAGCATGCTGCTGCAGTTTTAAGTTAGAAGAAAAACTTTTTAAGATAATTTCGGGGAACTTTTCACCATTTAATGCCGGATTAACACTTTTTAAATGCAATGGTTCCACCTCTCAAAACAGAAACACTGTCACGGCTCGTGCCACTCTGTACATAAAAGCGAGCCTCTTACCATCTAGGGAGGGTGGTGTCGTGCCGAGTGGTGTTGTTGGTGTGGTTGGTGTGGTTGGAGTGGTGGGTGTGACGGCAATGTCGATCTCAGGATGGCTCTGTTGAGAGACCAGAGACACAAAGATGCCCTAATGTGAACAGCAGCAACAGTTAAAGCCAGATCAGAAACACTGGAGGAAGAAGATTTGCTGTGATAAATAGGGAGCTCAAAACCTTCGAAATTATTTACTGCTCGTGTCCTCCTTCCGCTCCCAAAGTAGTAAGAATTAATGCGAAAATGTTCCTCTACCTGTGCCAGCACTGTGATGAAGTTTCTGTTCAGGTGGACCGCCTCGTAAAGTGCCAGCAGAATTGCCTCGTTTGTCCTGAAAGTTGGAAAGGGAAATGTTTCAAAATGAACACAATTAATTATTAAATGAAAACGAGGCTTTTTTTTTTTTTTTTTTGGTCCAGGTAATTCTGGCTAAAACAGAAGTCAAGACTCCCTGCAGGTTAAATCAATTTTATCGATTAATCACATTTAATTCTCTGGATACTTTTTCCCACTAGTGGACTCCATAGTCCAGACTGATGTTTGACCACCCAAGAACAACCACCTTGTTTGACGAGTGTTTTTCACAGCTTCTGTTTACTTTGACTTTGAATTAGGGTTAACTCACAGAAGAAATGAATGAAATCAAAGCACTTTCCGTAAAGATATCTTCTGTCATTTTTAACTTCTTTAAGGAAAACAAAAATAATAAAACAGCAGACAAAAATCAAATGAAATCCATGTAGTTCATAACTGCATATTTGTTTTTTCTATGGGCATTTTTAAGCTTCACAATGAGAGCAAAAGTAAACATGGTGCCTCAAACTAAACACTGAACTTACTGTACAGAGAGTTTCTCATCAACGTCTGCTATAAACATGCTGCCCACCTGTGGAGAAAAAGATAACAGCATAAGCAAACTAGGCATTTTTAAAAAAAAATGGTTTATTTTAAAACCATGAGATAAAAGTGGGACCTACCATACTAGTGAGAGTTGAGAAGAACCCGCCCTGGTTCTCTTCCTCTTTATCTTTGTACTGTCTAAAATTAGAAAAAAAAAGTGGGAAATTATACATCTGTAAAGAAAAGGTAGAGAGCCACATAACAGCACAAACAGAGATCGATGTTTACAATCAGACACACATCCACAGAAAATGCTCCAACATATTATCTACAGGCTGCGAAACAAGCAGCTCCATAAAGCCACCATCCATCACTCTGATGCGTCTGTCTTTGAAAGCAGGCGGACCAAACCTTCTTCACAAACAGCATTTTAATTCCCCCTCAACTGGAAAAACATCACAGACCACCAGAGCAAACTGCCAGATATAAATAACTTGGATTGTTTTTGTCCTTCGTCAGAGCAGAAATAGAAACATTGATGACACCAGCCGCCTCATCACACACACACACACACACGCACACGCACACACACACGCACACACACACACACACACACACACAGCTATTACAACCCAGTTTGAGTCGTGTGAAGAAACGTAAAGATCTCACCTGTTATATTCTGTCAGAGCTTGATGAAGGACCACGCCCATGCCCTGGGAATAACACACAATGAGCCGTTCAGAGATGACACATGTAACAATCTACTGGACGAAAAGGTCGCCTGCTGCACCAGAGCTGACTCTCGCCATCGTTCTTTAATGAAGAGACAGCGAGCAACAGCATACTTACATCGAGCGTCGGCTCATCGTCCACAATGGAGAGTTTCACAATGTACGGATTCACAGACTGAAGCAATCAGAGAAAAACACAGGAATTACACTTAGGCCGATTTTACACTTATCAAAATATCAAAAACAGCAGACCTGAAGAAATAAGGAATATTTTATCCTCTATATTAAGTATGTGTATCGTATGTTGCTATTTGCATTACCATTGGGCAATGTGCTACGGTGTCAAAGTGAGTGTATCTTCACAAGTGCAGACGGAACAACTGCATAGTGTGGCATGAAATTATATGTAACAGTGCTATATTGTCACTGCTATATCATTTGTGCAGTGCTTAAATAAATTCAGTGGCATAGGATTCAGGTTTATAAAGTTCTAACATTATTAACCTGATGCCAACGCAAAACTATGAATTGCCTGAATTGGCTATGAGTCTATTAGAGCTGGCAGCAGGGCGTATATACTTGTTCTTTTTTTTTTTAAATTAAAGCAATTAGATCATGTCAGAAAGTTCCAATCACAAAACTTTTTCTCTTTGCATTACAATAACTTTAAACCACAGAAGCTTCATGATCTTCTGTGGCTTAGAAATCATAGTTTTTAAAACCGTGGTGTAGCTTAACTCATTCAATTCAATTCAAATTCATGAATACTCTATATAGCACACATATAAATGTTATGTTCACCTCGTATTTTCTGTAGTTGACCAGAAGCGCCAGAAGGACCACGGCGTCATACCCATGCTGCCCTCTGCTGGATGGATCTGACAGAATCTGAGACCATAAGAAGTTAAAAGCATCGCTTAACAAACGGGCACAAACTGTTTTAAAAACAACATGTCAAATATCGCGATAGAAGAAAAACACCTACTTGTAGAATCGCTTCAAAAATACTGTTGATCATCACATATTCCAGAATTGTGTTCTGGCTTATATTATCCGTTACCTGGAAATGTAATTTTTCCACATTTATGAGTCATGTTTAAACAGCATGAGAAGCAAATATTTAAGCACATTACAGTAAAATGTATGTTTTTTTTGTTTTTTGTTTTCTTTTACATCCTATCTATTCTTCTCACCGTCACCAAACACAGTAACAATTTTAGGCAAAGGCTCTTGAGGCTCTCTGAACTGTCTCCACAAAGTAGGCTGTCCAGTCTCTCCATCAGGTCCTGAAAGAGACACAAACTACCTGAAACAACTCAAACTGAACAGCTTCAGTCAGGCTATGCTCTTTTTTTTTTTTTCTTTTTAAATCCCCATGCACTTTACTTATTACACAAATGGCTTCTTTTTTTTTTTTAAAGGTGATTTATCACACACCTTCATCCTCTGCTCCGCCTTGTCAAAGCCCATGAGCATGTTAATAATGTCGAAGCCGGATGCAGACTTGTTCTTCTGATGAACCCCTCGGAAAAGTGCACAGAGCGTCTGGCAAGATAAGCAGAGATCAGAGATTGCTGCAAGATGTGAAAACCTGGACATCAAAAACTGGATTAAGTCGTTTTATCCTTTAAAGAAAATTTTTTATAGTACTGGATGTTCTACAAATAGGTTTCTTTCGTATTTTGCAGCACTTTGTATGTCTTTTGTTGTATTCACACTTTCTCTTCGCAATGCAAGTGTTTATATATTTTAAAAAAATACTTAAAAGCCATTACTCTACTGCCTAATCAGCATTCGGATTAGATGATCGCAAGCATCCCTGCATGAGTTCAGGGTGTCTGCAGGTTTCAGAGAGTCAAATTTAAGATGCTTTAAGATCTGTTCAATGCCACCGTGAATGATATTTAAGACAGGAAAAAAAAGCAATAAATAAAGGGAACGGTTGGGGGATTCTGCTGTATTACAATGAAGCGCAGCCAAAACAAAGACATTTCTGCCTCTTTGTGTTTCTCACACTCTACGGCCCATAGACCAAGATTAAAAGTTTATGCTTTTTTTTTTTTTTTTTTTTTTACACAAAAATGCGCTCACCCCCTTATGGATGTGAGTCAATGATGAAACCAAACATCCTGCAGCCAACGATAAAATTCCACTTATCCATGACAGACACACAAAAAAAGCAGATAGCAAGAATGTGTTAGTAGCTGCTTTTGCGTAAGTACAGACTGAATGGAAAAGTCCTGCAAGATAGTAGCCCAGCCGCAACATTTATGACCTCTGAATAATGCAGTTAAGGCCATTGTTTTAGTGAATTCAAGACAGTTTAGGCCTTGATTTTAGATCCATGAATTCCAGGCTTTTTGAGGATGCACGGACATCTTGCGGTTACCTGCAGGGCGTTGACCACTTTGATCTGGTGCTCCTCTCCGAGAGCCTGGACGCAGTGGTGAAACAGGGAGTTGATGTTGTCTTGGATACGTTGCACTTCCTCCCCGTTTACACTCTCCAATTTGGACTCCAGGTACTCCAAGTTCACCTGAAACCAAAGAACGTAGCAAACTGGAGCAAAAAATAATTTCAAAATAAAATCCTTTAAAAAAAAAAAAAAAGTCGCTTAATCTTTAAATACAGCAAAACTGAATATTTGGGCAAATTATGCAGATGTCGCCACCTGGCAGATTGATACACAGTCATGCTCCAGTTCAATCTGATTTGAGTGAATCAGCACTTCCTCTTTCAGCTTGAACACGGGAACAGATTTTTGCAAATGTCTTTGCCTGTGAGTCTTTGCAGCTGCTTCTGGCAGCAATTTTTCTCTCAAAACTACTATTTTCAATCCACGTCACGATCACGCCAACCAGGTCAGAGGACAAATTTCCAATCAGGTCTACAGACATTTCCACTGGAGTGCGTTTTCTCTACCTTCATGAGAAACAGCTCGTCCCAGAAGCGGGGGTTATTTTTAGCCGGGTCTTCTTTCTAAAAAGGCATAGAAAGGACGCAGTTGTCAGCACGGGAACATTTACTCCTTTCTGAAAACATCCACCACTTCTCACCGCCCGCCGCAGCACTCACAGCGAAAATCTCGTCGTACATCAGAACCACCTTCTCTTTCAAAGGTTTTTTAGAGGATGACGTCCTCCTCAGCAGCCCTGCTTTCTTCTCAACTTGAGACATGACTAAGTCTGCGAAGAGAGCGGAAACGGAGTTAGCATGCAAACAGTGTGCAAAATCAGGAGGCATACAAAAACAAGCCGTCATTTACAAACGCTTAAATTGGAATGTGTAATTAAAATGTGCGAGCAGCAGCTCTTTTTTGTAGCAAAAATGGTTCTTGGGGCAGCAGGTAGAGGCTGTGAATTATTTCGGATCTCTGTATCTTGATCAAGTCATTCAATCTCGTAAGCTCTTAATGGTGTACTCCACTTGTTTCTGATTAGTTCTCAGTATACAGAAATTATTACAGGAAACGTTTGACACGGGATTTATGTCACTGACTGTGCTGCCAAGTGACAAATAGTGGCTGGAAGCAACCACCATTTACAGTCATTCCACACCCATTTACGCATCGTTTTTACTGGCCTCTCCCACAGAATCAGAAACATGGACGACCAAAGGCACGAAGAAAAGATTTATTTCATAACTCAGCACAGCTGCATCACAACAGAGAAATATCAACACTGTAAAAGTTGCAAAGAATCCCTAAAACAAAGTCTCTGCGAATGTGCAATGTCTTATTTTACTGTTTCAATGCCCTCACACATTTGTCATAATGTTTCTGAGATACTCATAAGTTCAACCATAGCGAGCTAATAATAATAATAATAAGATAATTGATGTGACACATCTGATTCTTTTCTGCATGTGTATGGTTTCTGGGAAATATACCTAAAATAATACAGGCAGAAATATTTTAGGAGCTGTACTGCTACTAATGGAATCAGTTGTTTTATCGGCCTATTTCCTAAGATAATATGGGGGAGATTAGACAGATGACTGCACAATATTAACAGAAATTAGTGTAATGTAAACAATGCAACGATTCAGCAACAGGTAAATAACCTGTCATTGGTTACATTTCCAGAAATATTTGCCCCGTTTGTCTCACTTCACTCATTATGATCACAAACTATCAGTAAAGACGAACATTTACCTCAGCACTGTGGCAAAGCACAGAAACCATTTTCTCATAACTTAATTTCCAATGTCAATGTTTTGCTGACTTTTAATAATTCACACCAGCACAAGAGCACTTTCTCATCTGCTCTGTTAGCAGAGCAGATGAGACAGAAGTTGGGAGACTGCACACTGAAACACTTTTGATCAGCGATCGGCTGAAACTGGCTGCTGCTCCTGATGAAGTCGATATTGATCGGTCCTAGTCGGAATCAGCTGCTAGCTACCTCACCTTGCGTTAGCTTGATAAGCCAGCCCTCTACTGAACCAGTCCGTGTTCTTAAAACTACAAAAAGCGACACCGTGACCATCATGTGCTTTCATCCTGCAGAAAAATCATCATTAAGCTCCACTATGCAAGCCCGCTAAATGACCAACTGTGAGCTCAACCGGGCCTTTAATTTGTAGATGTTTACGCAGCTTTGGGCTAACGCTAAGCTAGCTGATGCCCATCATTATTTATGTTAGCTACCACTGATTTAACTGTTTCGAGCGAAGTGACAAAACGCCTGCGTAGTTACTGGTTAAATGTCCGTGTGTTATCGTCTATATATGTTCATTTCCACGCACGTACCTCAGTCAAACAGTCAAATGCCGATGCTAATGTAGTTCATAAATTCTTGTGGCAGCAGTTAGCTGTTAGCGCCCTGTTAGCATCCTGCTGCTCTCCGGGGTCTTAACGCCCGACGGGTTTGTTGGTGTATTTCCTTCTAGAGATTCTCTGTAACTTAACGTTTTCTTTTAATTAATCAGAAATTCTTTTTTTTTCTTCCTTGACTCTTTATCACAAAAGGGAGACCTTTGAACGCTCTCCACAACTGAAGAGGAAAACAAAGCAACCAGACATTACTGTAAGAAAAAAAATGCGCAAATAGGATTTGCACCAAATTGGATTCACAGATGTGCAGTAAACAAAGTGGAAAAGTGCTCACAGAATGAAATGTGATGCAGAATTAAATTTGCTCAGCTCAGAATTTCCTCTTAAATTGTAAAACATGTCACATATTACACTCCCTCAATATGCACGTATATCATATTTCAAAAATGTCATTTGAAAATAACCTTAAATATACTTTTTATTACATGCATTTCTGTATTAAAATGTTTCTTTTATTGGCCTAATGTAATGTCTAAAAATGCTGCGTTTTTATAATTTGCAATACTTGTCCAAATATAAAATATGTGTCAAAAAAAAAAAAAAAACTTAACCTAAATCAGTATATTCTTATGGCGGCATAATTTTATTTAAATCTCAAATTTATGAGAGTTTGGAGGAGTTCCTAATTAAGAATGGAGGACTTTCTATTTTCGCTGTGTGTCAGACATGACATGAAAACTCACTTCTTTGAGCCACACCGGCCAGAAGCCGGACAGAGCCGTGCTGATGCTCCACTTTAAAGGAAAAGCTGATGTGCAGGCTCCTCATCACACGCTGAAGATGTAATCACCATGACAAAGCCACTGTGATAATGATTCCCCGAGCCTGAACGTGCTCACTTACTCTTCATCGGCTCAATTAGAGGCGTTTGTCACTCTTTGTTCCAAAATCAATGATCGCCTCCTCGGTTTTATTGACGCTGACCAGCAGTTTAGTCTCTGTGCGCCACTCTGGCAAGACTGTTGACTTCCTTCCCACATGAAACCTTATCATTGTTTTGCCGGGTGATCAATAACTGTTCAGAGGACACCAGCGTCCCCTCGTCTGTGTGTGGCTGTGGAGTTTTCTGGGAGAAAGGAACTAAACACTTAGATAAAGAAAAACTATTTGGAATTTACTGAAGGTGGCACGTCCAGGTTGTCAGGAGAAGTGAAGTGGATCTGGTGTTAGGAGTGATTGACTTGATTTCCCTTTTTGTGTTTTGTTTATTTTGCCTTTCTGTTTGACTGGTAGTTCTGATTTTGCCCGTCCTTCTTTTCAGGAATACTCTCAACGATTTCCTTTGTGGTTTTTGCTGTGGTGATGTTTGATCAGCAATTTTAAAGAGTTTCTGCTGATTTCACCCCCAGGAGTTGACATCATCCGTCATCATCCATCCGTTGTTTGCGTTTTGAAGATGGGGTTGTGGGGAAAACAGATCCAGGGAGGAAACAAAGATTCTCCTCCTGTTGATTCTCTTCAGCCAGGAATCCAAGGAAGGCTTGGATTCCTTCCAGCCTCTTCTGGGTCGGCCTGAGGGTATCAGGCCGATCTGATATCGTTCTAGTGAGACATACTCTCCGAAAGGGAGGAGAAACAGGGGAGGTTAGTAAATGTCCTCCAGTTAAAATGCAGGACTTGATCTGAAATTCTGGAGTGGCATGAACAACAGTCTCAATATTCTCCGCAGCAAACTCCCCATCGACTGCACAGGCATGAAACTCTTTCGGGTTCTTTTATTTGTTTTATCTGTTGCCCCCTTTCTAATGCCACCCTGGGCAACTGTCCGTTTGGTCCATACCAAAAATGACCATTGCCCCGGAGACATCATGATCAACATGAACTGTCATCCGCTGCTGGTGTCTTCTCAGCTTAGCTTTTATTTGTTTGAGGACTGAAGGAGGCGTTGATTGACAGGTGCAGCCAGCAGAGATCTGAGGGGCTCAGCTGTGCAACCTGAAGCCAGTTTGCTAACTGGATTGACGACGAGCTTTGACAGCTAGCAATGGTACAAAATTGTTTAAAAAAAAAAAAAAATAGCAGTAGTATGTTGTGTTATTGCTGTATATTAAATAGGGAGTGTGATCCTGCACAGCTACCTTGTACTTGGAACCGGGTCCATATTCATTCATGCTTGGAGAAATTCAAAACATTGTCAAAAAATATGCTGAGTGTAGTAAAAAAAAAAAAAAAAGCAAGCTTTTTTGTTGCACTTTTATTGTTTTAGAATGTCCGAAAAATTGCAATTAAAGACAAAAAAAAAGATTTTATGAATGGAGGAAATTTTACCAAACTGGCCTCTACCTGGTTGTTGCTACTCTCTGTAGCTACACACAAAACCCTACTTGAGCCGTTCAGAAATAAAATATCCACAGCACTTTACAGTTCCCTCCAGTTTTATCGCCGCCTTTGCTAAGGAAGTACACCACCGCAATAGAATACATCAAGTCAATTAAGTCTTGCTATTTGTTGCAGTTTTCTGACATTTTTTCTCTTCCATCATCCATCTCACTTCATTGTTTTAAAACACATCTGTTCATAACATATGTTGAGAATCCTTTTAGCTTCTTCCCCACTTATAAAAATCAACATATCTGCCTTATCTGAATTATGTTTGATTCTCTTACCCACTTTTAAGGGTAGTAGTGACAATGGAGCGCCTCTTTTAAACGGGAATCATAAATTACTTATTAAAAGTTAACGTGACTGATAAATGCAAATCCTCATGAACAAGATGATTCTTATCGTACTAGCATTCGCACCGTTTACAAATATTCCTCATCCACACCAGTTTTAAAGTGAAAATGTATCTTTTTATTGGTACCATACATTAATTATTAAGGGCAGAAACTAAGCAAATCAAAAAAATATATATCAAACAAAGATTTCTCTACAGGGTTTGGAGAAGGTACAAGTCACCATTCAAAGTCAATCATAAATGCAGCTGGAATCAATTCCCAAAAAAAAAACAAAACCCAAAAACACAAATGTACAAACCAATAACAGAGCTGTTCTCTATTGGACTTTACAGACTCAGCACTGTTACCAAAATATGCAGACTGTACTTAATGTTAAAATGGCTAGCGACACTGCTGGTTATAAACAAGACTGTACAAATAAGAGAAATTTAACATAAAATCCATAAAAAAAAAAAAAAAAAAGAAAATCAAAAAACAAAAGATTGTTTCTTAGCCAGTGATGAAACAGGGAAGGTTACAGGGAAAACTAAAAGCCATTGAGCACATTCACGTCGACATCAAGACGAGATACAGAAAAATTGTCAGGGATGCTGTGATTAATCAAAGTACAAGCGTGAATTTTTAAAAATAAATAGAAAAAACAAAAAAAACTAAGAAAGATCCTCTTTCCATGGTGCCGTTGTACCCCCAGGGGTTTGTAATTTAATTTACACAAGTTTTATTTAAAAAAAGAGGAAGGAGGAAAGACAGCAGGGGGAAGAGGGAACAGGTTCATGAGTGTTTTTTCTCCTTTTTCCTATTTTTGTTTCTTTACATTAGATCGGGATGGCTTTAGGTAAATCTAAGTAAGAATACATTTTATTACAGTCAGACAGAACTTTGCTACTACCTTAAATATACAAGCACAAATACACAAAAAATTCCCCAAAAAAACCAAAAAGACAAAATAAAAACATCCACACTAAATTATTTCTCTTTTATAAACATAAAAGATTAAAAAAAAAAAAAAAAAAACAATATATTTTTTTAGGGGGGAGAGGAGGATAAAAGTCCTGCGTTGCTCCTTGGTCTGTAGCTTTTCAGTATTGGTAGAAAATAAAAAGAAAAGTAATTGAAATGAAGGCGTTTAATACAAATAAAACAAAAACATTCTAGGGAAATATATATACTGTATAAAAACTCTTAAAATGTGTAGCTGTGTGTGTGTTTGTGTGTTGTAAATGCTTTCCATTTGAAAGACTGCAATCACTGTAGTCTAATCAGAGATGGTTGGGGCACTGGGGGCACTCAGAATCCTTCAATCATGATCTTTACTGTTATGCGTGTATGCATGGGTGAGAATATACATGTGTTATTGCCCTAGTGCCTCAAAATAGCCTTCATACTAGTGTGTTAAGTTTTGAAAACCGACGCTCGGTTCTGACCCGTCTGCTTCAGCAAAGCCACAGATAAACACTTCAGGTTTTCTCTACTCACTCACGTACACACACACACACACACACACACACACGCACTTTCGCCCACACACGCAGGGTGGCTTATGCGTCGGCAGAGCAGGCCACGATCCGGAGCCGTGTTTAGATGACGGGTAGCGACTCGCCACCGCCGTGAAGCCACGCCCCCACAGGCCCCGCCCACCCCTCCGTGCGAGCGTTTGGTCTCCGATAGGGTTAGTGTACTTGATTCTTGTGTGGAATAAATTCCTGCTACTTCTCGGTCGCGTCAACCCCTATCCCCATCCGGAAATGAAAACGAGCAACAGCAGACGGGGGCGTTTTGTGTAAAAAGTTGGAGGAGGGGAGAGAGAGAAAGAGAGAGAAACAGTGCTGGGACACAGTGCCTAAACATTTCTCTGGCTCAGTCAGAGGACAGACAGAGCTCCTTCAGGCTACCTGCGGTGTGAATCTGAGCGCTACAGCTGTGTTTGGTTTGCAAATCAAACTATGGACCAATTTGGCTGCAGTCATGGCTATAGAGGTAGGGTGGGGGGGCTGACAGAGGGGTCTGTATAGAGGTTATGGGGGGCCCGCCCCGGGGCTCTACTGGGACGCCTGCGAGGTGGGGTTGTCGCTCTTGCTCTCCTGGCTGGAAGGGGCCTTGTTGTTCCAGGGCGAGTTGGAGCCCAGCGCCGGAGAGTTGTTGAAGCTGTCCTCGTCGTCGATGCCGTTGGCCGCGTCGAACTGCGTGTTCTCCAGCCTCGTGATCAGACGCTCGTCCTCGTCGCCGAACTCCCCGCCCATCAGGGTGGGCTCTCCCACCACCATCACGTCCTGCGGTCACGACACAGGGTTTTGTTACCACGGAGATTTGAGTTTTCATTTGTACTCTCTGACATTTTTGCAATTCAAATTGAAACTACAAACCCAAAATAAATTCAAAGTGGTGTTTGTATTTCTTTTAAGAGCTGATCAAACTGTGATTGTCAGCACAGGATCAATAAGTGCAATATGGCTGGAACACACCCTATATATCTCACTGGCCCAAAAAAAGCTAGAAAAAAGATATCTTAAAAAACTAATCTCACCAAGTTTCCTGGCCGTTAGCAAACAGAAATAATTTTGGTAAATCTAAGTAAGTTTGGTCTGAGTCAACTTCGGTCAGAGAGAATAAATTTAATTGTGTTTTCATTATCTAATCGTCTGGTTTCAACTATAAATAACGTTTTCCAAATTTAGACCTTCAATCAAACTTTAGATTGGACCTTATTCCTAATCTGTGCATTTTGAATATCAAGTACTTTCTAAACCTTGAGAACACCTGGCTAAAATTCAAGCATTTCCAAGAATTTCAAGCACCCTTACTGGCCCTATCTTAGGCTTTGCGTCCTAATTATACATTTTTAGAGCCAAATGGGCTTTCCTGGCTCATAACACAGACGCATATAGATTTTATTGTCTGAGATGTCAGACCTCAGAGAGTGATGAGAACATTGTGATGATGGGGAAAATAACAGGAACAGAGTAGAGGAAATAGGGCTTAAGTGCAAATCAATATCACCATTGCTGTATTCCACAATGATATTGTGCAGGCCCTGTCTGGCTTTTCTCTCTCTCTGAATGAACATGTTTTAAAAACCTGTAGTAACCAAGCGCTGACACTAGGTGGCAACGATGTACTGACCGGAACTTGGCTGGACAGAGGGAAGCCGCTACCGGGGCTCTTCTTTTTGTTGTTGTTGTTATTGTTGGCCCCTCCTCCGCCACTGATGGTGCTGCCGCCTGACATCTTGCGCTTCCGCCTCTTGTTGGGGGCCTGTCTCGACGGCTCGGCTGTCGGGTCGGGAGAGAAAGCGACGGTTACGCAAATGTCAGGCTGATTGCGCGTTTATGGATCTACACGGTCCGTCCGGTTTACCAGGCGGTGCCACCATCCTCTGCCATTTCTGGAAGAGGCAGGTCTTGAGGCAGTCTCTGGGGCTGAGACTGTATGTCTTGTGTCTGGACATCAGCTCCTGCATGGGCTCCAGAATAACACACAGCTGCAGGAGGGAACAGAAAGCAACAGGTTGACCAAGGGCGACACAAAGTTTGATGTGAAACAGAGAATTTAAGCTACAGTTTTATTGAAGTGCAGAATGAATTAATCAAATCCCTATTTTTAAACAATCCAATTCTTCAAACAAGACTCCTGCAATGAAACTGCGCCGTACAAAGTGAACCTCTGAAAGAGCTTTAAATATTATTGTCAAACAATTATACAAAATCAATTTGTCTGAACAAACAATTTACCTGCAAAACAATTGAGTTTGCTTCAGAAACAAACTATTCAGAAAATAGTACATTTAAAACACAAGATTGAACCAGTTAACAGAAGTCATTTATTATTAGACATTAAACCTAATTTTAAAGGGTTTGATATTATTAGGTGTATTGTTTATGATTTTGTTTGATGTATCTATTCTGTATGGTATTTCTGAAGATACTGACATATTTGCATTTTCATAGGATTTTTAAAAACATGGACGCAGAACTGAGGCTGAAAGCCTCAGCATTAGTCCATCATTTAATCCAGCATGAAGCCGAGATCCTAGTCTAAAAGATTCATCAAACATTTATCTACAGGGAAATGGAGCAAGAAGCTTAAGGAACTCATCATGACGCTGCTTTAGTTGAAAGGTTCAGAACAAACTCTTTTTAAAATCTATGCGTAGACCACAGATGTTGCTGCAGCTAAAGAAATCTAACTTGTAGACTAGTACAAGCAGCAGCTTCAATATGTTCAAAAGTTTCTGCCAGGGTTCTTTCCTACATCAACGTCAAACAGCACATCTTATTCAACTTTGCAGGCCCTTAAAGGCCATTTTCCTCATGAAACACCTCCTGCACTTCAACTTTAATACCAATTCAGAACCGTTTTAGTTCTTCTAGTTATTTTAACTATTTTTGCTCCATATATGGCTTCCCTGGTACACATAAGAGTTGCATTAATCTATTATCCACTGCTTCTGCTACTAATGTTTTCATATCCTTATTTATAGAAAGCAACTCTGTCATTTAGTTACATACTAATAAGTTTTTGGTAACAAAACGCAAACATTACCAGCATAAATAGAAAACTACCTATTCATTTTGAAGGAAGTAATTCCATAATAGCTTTCAGGATTTTTCCGTCATCCACAGCTTTACTTAATGCACGTAAACGCACAGTGGTATTATTTTTCAAAACAACAACAAAAGGCCAGCTGAATGTCTGTATTTCTGCTGCTGCAGCCTCTGCTTACCGACAGCAGGAGCAGGACACACACACAGACGCAGTGACCCGAGTTAAGACACGGACGGAGCTTTCCCAGTTCTTACCACACAAAAAGCTGCGAGGTAAGCGTCAACACAGCCTCACAAAGAAGCGTCCAGCAAGAGAACATCGTACACATTAAGAAAACTCCACTTAAAAACTTCCTGCTTCGCTCTGTGTGCTGCGGCTCTCTGAAACTCCTGAAACTTCTCAACTCGGAGTAACGTGCTGGTGAAGGCAAAGCTGTTGATCGTAAGCCCAAAAAAAAAAAAAAAAAAAAAAAAAAAAAAAAAAAAAGAAATTAACTGAGCTTTGCATCATCTCTAAACCAGTAAGTACAACCCAACAGAAACAGGTTTGTTCTAGAAATCTCCTGTCATTTCAAATCGAGAACATAAAGATGCTCAAGCAGGCCTGGAATGATTAATTGCACTAATGATTGTTGAAATAATTGTCAACTAATTTAGTAATTGATGCATCAAGTGAGCATACAGACTCGAACAAGACCACAGGATTTTGCAGCATTAACCTGCTGATATTTTCATCTATAAAAGTCAGCTTTGTGGTGCAAATTGAACAAAAAACGAGAAAAAAAAAAAAAAAAAGCTTGCCCTTGCTCCCCTTACCCGGAGGTAGTTGAGGGTGGAGTTTGACAGGCCACATCTTGTTATGTTTTTGGACAGCTGGTCAAGCATCTGTGGGTCTTGGGCCTGCAATGAGATGAAAAAACTACTTTAAACGACGCCCATCTTACGTACCGGCCACGTATGGCCCAGTCCCTCACTTACGTGCATGGCCAGTATACTGCGGGGGATGAGTTCACGGTGCTGTCTGATGCTGAAGTGCCACGTCTTTATCCGCATCATGTCATCAAACATGAACTCCAGGTACAAGCGGCCCTCTACACACACCTGCAGAGGTTCAGAGGACGGATTCAGCTTGCAAGGCCGTGAAGAAGAAAATCTCTCCTGACAAAACGTTACCGACGTACCTGTGTGAACATGGGCTTTCCGTTTTGAGTGACCATAGTGCACTGATCACAGTCAAGGGAAACAAAGTTATTGTGGAAGGATTCCTTGGGATGTTTCAGCACGTAGTAGAGCTCCGTGGCCCCGCCCTCAAATATACTCCGGAAGTACCTTGGAATTAACGTCCGACCAATCGCTGGAGGAAAAAGAAACAAAACAAAAAAAACAGATGTGAAAAACAGTCTTGGGTGATTTATTGATCAGAAAACAGCAAAATCTAATATATGCAGATCCAATTTGAGACACTGGTCTAAATGATCCTGCTACATCACAGTTTGTTTGACGCTCCAACACAATAAATTGACAAAGAGCAGAAAAGGCTTTTATGGTGTCTCTTCCAATAAACTGTATTAAACAAACAGAGCTTTAACAAACTGGAAAATTCACAAAAACAAGGAAAAAAAAACTTTTTTTTAAAAATCGGCCACTGGGGAATTATTCTTCTGTAGCAGAAATTTAGCCCACAAACACAATTTTTAAAAAACAATTAACAACTTGAAATTTAAGTCAACTTTGTTTTGTATAACAATTTATATATGTATGAAATACGAAACAACAAGGCAGTTCAACAAGGAGCTTACACAATGAAAACATCATACAGTCAATTGTGAAGCAAGCAATAAACATTTTGTCAAATGCCATCTTCAAAATAGCCAAGCAAACGTACATCAAACACATTGATCCATCTTCCACAATCAAAGCAACTCTGAATTGGGTTTAACCTCGATTTAAAGGGACTTTGTTTCAGGAGTTTTCTGGACGTTTGTTCCATATCAATGGAGAATAGATTACAGAATGAGTAATGAAGTCTTTCAAAAAATAAAAACAAAACAAACAAAAAAAAGATGCAGACAAATTGAAACTCTTCGCAAAATGAAAAAACGTTAGATGAAACAAAAAGCTCATCTTCAGTCTTCTTTTGCCTCCATCTTTAACGACGCATGCTTTGTGACTTTTTCCAAAACTGCCACTGCTATTGGTTGGACTTGGCTGAATAAAAGTGAAAGGTTTTTAAAAAACAGGCGACCCGCCATGAGAATGACCAACAAAAAAAAAAAAAAAAAAAGAATAAGAAAATATAAAAGCCACCAGGCACGTTGGAAAATTGGACAACTTTTGTTTGTTTCATTAAGATACATAGTTTATCGTTGAACAGCTAAAGTTATAAAAAATTTCAGGATGTATTGCAAAATGACCAGAAATCAATCTGTGTCTCATGAGTGCTTTAAACTTATCTAACAAAAAGTCTAGACTCAATTTTTGATTCATTTTTACAGCAGCAGAAGAAGGCGTCACACTTTGGAGATGACAGGCAGTGCAGTGCTCACTGGGGCTAAAAACGAGAAATCCAAAAACAACAGGACCCAAAAACTAATTAGAAAGGTTGAGCCATTTCTGATTGGAATCGTATCTAACCACTGTCCCAGAGCTGAAAGACAGACACTCAAAACTAGGGATATGTCCAAGTAAAGAAAATAAAGTGTCTACTTTTTGTTCGTTGTTGTTTAACTCTCATTTAAAACAGACTAATTCAGCTAAGAAAACATTGTAGATCGTGAGGCGGTGCATTATTTGCCATAGCAGCACAAAAAGACGACACTCACAGACACGCTGTAGATAAATCTCTGCTCCAACACAACTATTTGAAATGCTTGCATTATCTCTTCAGCGTGCAGCAGGCCGACCCACAAGGAGAGGAATTTAACGCTGTTAAGATGTTCCAAAGAACCAGTGGCTGGTTTGGTGTGTTTGGTCTCTAAAGCTGGGCTCACACTGTGCTATTTATGGCTTTTATCCATAAAAAAAGTTGTTGTGAAAGAACCAAAAGAAAATATTTGAAATTTGTAACCAGTGACCTCTGGTCACAGAGCTGAAAACAACTGAGTATCTAGATCTATCAAGGTCTTAAAACCACTGAACTGACACTGCTGGTCAGCTGGCCACTATGGTACCCCCCACAAGAAACAGTAATTTGGTTGTTTGAAAAAAATACGGAATGAAACACAGAAAGCCATGGTACCACACGCCTCCTATTAGAGTATCCATTTTACCAGAAGGCAACAAAAAAATCAAAGAAAAAGCATTCAGCTCTGTGTTTTCCCAGCAAATTTCCGGTAAGCTTCATAGCGTAGCTGGCAAATTACATGCCTCACGGCCAAATGCTGGTGATTTGGTCAAATCAAATCCAGTCTTTTAAACTTCAGCAGAGTCCGTGCCTCCACGAAGCAATCGTTCCTCAATAGCAAAGAGTCCAGATCTCTTTGTTCTGTATTTGTTCTGAACAAAGCGAGGAACGAGGGCTGTTTTTTGTTTTCAATCAGGCTAGTGTTTTGTTAATTTTGTAGAGATGGTTGATTCCAGATTATGAGAACTAGTTGCCACAATTTTTCTGTATACACATACTGGCATCACCATATTCATGTTGGCATATTGCAAGAATCTCCTAGCGACTCACACTTAATAAAAGACAGAGGTCAAATATCAAGAAAAAAAAAGTACAAATCTCACAGAAATGCACATTGTGAATGCTACTGTGACAAACATCTTATTACTGTCTTTGCTCTGAACATTTCCCAGAACTCCTCCTGCTCTAATAAGATGTGTGTCAACAACAGTGGTTGCAGTCTCTGCTGAGCCTGTATCTGCTGTTATTAGTAGACTTGCAACTCTGTGTTTTATACTCCACATTGTAGCAGAACAGAGGTTAATGCTCTCATGCAGTGTGACATGATAGCCTGTAATTGCATAGATAATCATGAATATATAATTGAATCTGTAGTTACCGTGGATAACTAATGGTTGTCGCTGGAAAATGTTAAGGGTGGAGAATAGGGGCTCATTAGCAGACTAAAGCTCAAGTAATGTTTGTCACTCACTGTAGCGTTTGGGACCGTCTTCCAGACAGAAAGTGATGGTCAACATGGCATCATCTTCAAAGAATTCTGTAGTAAAAGCATCCCACCACAGGTTGTCGCACTCCTGGAGGACAATTTGAAGAAAACGGCACACAAGAATTACCACGACTGTTTTTGTGTCCATTTCCGGGTGTGTGTTCGTGCATCCAGTTGGACACAAACCTCTGTCCAGTTCTGTAGTCGCTTGTTGAGCTCAAATATTCTGTAGTCTGTTTGGTTACCATATGGTGTGTGCCTCCTGAGTTGCAGCACAAAAAAACACAAGATGAATAAGAAAGCAGGGATGAAGATAAAGTACTTGTACGTTCAAGCGTTTCTCTGACTAAGTCTTAATTTAAAGGGGAGGAGTTGACAGCTGCTGTAAAACACATTAAAACACCACATTAACACCAGCTGAAGGGAACAGGAAACAGTGCTGCCTTACCCTATTCCTGGCTCCATGTATGAGGGCGGATACATCGGAGTAGGACTGGAAAACAAGGAGATCATTTCACTAAACTTTAGCTACATGCTTGTTCATCTTCACTAGAAAATACATGAGCAGAATTCAAAGAAAATATAACAAGCACTCAATTATCTTAACCTGTGTTTTACTAAAAATGAAACATGGAGCAGCAAATGGGTTTCTATGCAATACATCCTCAATAGGAACAATTTCAGGAAAAAAAAAAAAGTTTTTCTTCATCCGGCAGAAAAACTGCTTTTACTTCAGGTTCATAATTACTTAATTTTTCATCAAATAGGAAAAAAAAAAATGCTGTTTTTTTTTTTTTATTACTATTTAATTAAATATCTTCTATACTCAGTTGTTTTTATAGATGCCATAAAACTGTAAAAACTGCTATAAATGTCCCAAATGAATTAAAGTTTAGAAGCTTTTTTTCTGTCATTACAATGTTGACTTTTGATTGGGCATTTAATCATAAACACAACAAATGGCACAAATACTTTGAAAGCTGCATCTGGATGTTTGAAAGTCTAAGCAGGAGTTGGTTCATCTTCTTAAAACAACAGGCTTCCAAAATTAGCCCATCACTTCCTTTTTAAAATCAAGAAAAATAATTATGTTCCACAGTCCAATAAATTTAGACTACTTTCTGAACACCAATAAAGTTGCAGTCTGACTTAAGTTATTGCTCTGGGTGATGAGTGATCAGCCCACTAGCTAAGTGACTAGAGGTGCACCAAGAAATCAGCTACAGTCTAGAATAAAAACAATTATACACCTGGCTCACCTTTCTTTATCATACTGTATAAATATTAGCACAAACCAGACATTTACACAAAAACGACAATGATGAGAAAGGTCACAACATTTCTCAATCAAATACTACACATTAATGTACATCAGACAAATTCGAGTGCTATATGATTAAATTCCTGTTGTACTCTCCTTGTAAATACAATATGGTTCACAGAGCTACAAACACCAGCATTAGATATTTGAAACGCACAAAAGGGCAGGAAAACTCACCCCACGTCTCTGTCCAGCATGGTGCCGGGGTGGAAAGGGGGGAAAGTGCTACCGTTGGGGGGCTCCTTGGGGGAGTACAGCTTGAATGACTTGGAGGAACAGCCTGGATGACATGAAGACACACAAGAGAGGAAAAACATAAATATCTGTGACAGTAAAAAGGGAACGAGACAGACTACAGCAGCGATTACGTGGAACAGTAACGCCCAGTGCTCTGAGACAAAAGCTAAATTATTCTAGTCGTTGGTGCAACAATGTCTTCAGTGCAAGTTGATTAATGGGCTCATCTGGTGTTGCAACACATGTGGACGCCAGCCCGACGCAGCAGGTACGTGTCTGTTTTAGTGACACAAAGACGGTGAAGAGGCATCCTCCTCCTCGCACATAAGCTAATCCTCCGCCTCTCCACCATCTAATCTCCATGAAAACACCTCTAAATATAAAAATACCAGCAGACCACAGGTCCTCGACACGAACACTCATAAAACAGGCTGATGTCTCTGCCAGACACAAACAGTCCCCATCCCTTTTTCTTTTTTAACAATAACTGCCCAGCTCCGTCATAAAGACCATCCAGGCATGGCGGCGTAGGTGTCATGACCCCATGGTCACCATGGTGAGGCCCCTCCTCCTTGATGTCCCTGTCTTGTGACTATTGAACAGACATACATCAATCAATTGAAATCCGAAACTTTCCCCTTCATCAATTCTGATCAGGATTTTTTACATTTATTTTTATTTTTGGGGTATTCATAAAAACTAAGAACTCAACCAACAGGTGATGCACTTTTTAATCAACTGGGACAGCCCAGCGCATGTTTTTTCATCATGATATAGTGTTGGAAGAAAAAAAAAAAAAAAAAGGATTTTTTTTAAAAAATCACTATATAACCTGATCTGTACCTTATGGAAATAACCAACTACTGGTAACAATAATCAGTTTAAATGTACTTCTAAAATGCAAATAACAGAATAAATACCCCTTCAGAAAGGGGCAAAAAAACTTGACAGATTTTTCTGGCATCTGATCTGCCAAACACCAGTCACATCTCGTTATGGGAAAACTGACCGACTGATTCAGTGGCGCATCTGTAGAATAAGTCATTGTAAAAAATAAGCTACTAATGTGAAATTCAAGTACAAACAACAAATCAAAACAAAACAAAAAAAACTTCTTTCCTAGTTCAAGTTAGCAGTAAAACTCTCAAGAGTTAACACTGTTGTTTAAAAGGTCGTGTATTAAGTTTCCCCTTGAACTATTCATTCAGGTTTGTCAATTAAAGATGAAAATCCCATGAATCTAAAGCAGGCGTAATGGCAGTCAAGTACGCACACCAGGTGCACTGTAGACTCCAGAGAGCATGTGGGGAAAGTTAGAAACCTACAGGTAAACAAACAGGCCTTTTAAAACAGGTTCCCCCAGCTGCAGCCAGGAAGAGAAGCAATAAAACACTCATCACTCATTCTGAAGCTCTGTCTGCTCTTTAAGGAACAACAAGCAGTTTGGATTGCAACACCACGACACAGGCTGGATGCACCGCCAGATAAAGAAATAAATAAATAATCAATGCTTATGTGTCCATTAGTTGTTGAAAGCTCCATTAGCTCCTCTCCTCTCCTGTTAGCGGTTAATGACAGTCAGTCACAATCGCATCAGCTGGTCTCCACATCCTCCACTGGGAATCATGCTCCTCTGTCTCTTACAAGCAAACAACACATTACACACGGTTTATGTATACATACTGTACATGTTCATGTGTTCTACACAAACTATGCAGTCAAACTTCAACCTAAAC
Source organism: Poeciliopsis turrubarensis (assembly GCA_010277015.1). Lineage (NCBI taxonomy): Eukaryota > Metazoa > Chordata > Actinopteri > Cyprinodontiformes > Poeciliidae > Poeciliopsis > Poeciliopsis turrubarensis. Next base: position 6,433,471 of record VMRN01000013.1, read on the forward strand.
CCAAAGAGGCGTGGAAGCCTTAAACAGCTCGGATTTAACAGCATTGATCTCCTGTCACCTGAAGACCCATCACTCCTCACTTTTCTATTTTTCTTAAGATTGGTTTCGTCACAGACGGCCACTGTGGTTTCCATTAGCGTTATTTGGGAGAAAGCAAGGAGACTACCCAAGTCATACGCTTTTATATTTCTTCCCATCATCTTTGTTACACTTTGCGCATCTGTAATGCGTGTTTCAACTTTACGCCGCTGAAACGTTTCACTGCAAAGTTACAAGAATTGGTTACAAAGGCAATTAGAAAGGGCAGCCATCGCATAATGTTAGCACTTAGCCACCAGCTAAGCTACGCTACAAGAGCTACATGCGGGAAAACTGGGGATATCTGCAACACAACATAAAACCTACACATTTGTACCAAATGTAAGGTTCGTTTAAGCACCAAGTTATAGAAGAGAAATAGCCCTGACACCTTTCACAACTACAACACTGCCTCGCAGGCCTTTGACGGGCAGGCTAGTTTAGCCGTTAGCAGATAGCCGTTTGGCTAACGCCTTGACGTTTTATTCCTTCTCTACGGCAAATCTCCCATTAAACGGCGATAAGTTTCCACCGCGAGTGCTCGTCAACCACATTTGATTGCATCAGGAGTCGCGTTTCACAGTGGAAAAACTGTCTTTCGGCTGGAAAAGTGACCTTTTACCTGCGAAGAAGTCCAATCAGAAAATTGATGTTTACAGATCCGTGATGATAGACCGTGTGTACGCTCCGTGCGTAAAAACGGATAGGCCCGCAGGACGCAACGTACCCACACAACAATACGTCCTTTCCCAACTGGATCAATAAAAGAAAATCTCCTCAGACCGAGAGACAACGGCGGAATACGGCCGAAATTTCGGGAGTCGGTAGTTTTATGTTTTGTCCCGCATGAGGCCTTGTCCGTGGACTGGAGCCTGCTGTGGGTTTACATACGGACCCCGATGAGCCCTTTGTTCACGGGAGGACATGAACAATAGCTGTAGGCCCTCCTCCTTTCCGTCTGCAATGTATTTGCTCCTCTCTTCTCTGCCCAGCACAGTCAGCCACCCTCTCCCCCCGTTTTTTCCTTCCTCCTCTTCTTCTTCTTCTTCTTCTTCTTCTCCTCCTCCTCCTTGTCCACCACCACCACCTCCCCCTTTAATGCACAACTGCACATAAAGGTTGTCTGGTAAGCATTTTTCCCCTTCCTCCTCCCTGCATCCCATCTCTTCCTCCTAACTGACACAGATGAGAATTGGCCTAATGCAGCTGACTGGAAATTTGCGTGGAAACAAAGATCATGTTGACTGCAAAGTGGTTTTCATGTTTGCCTAATTAGTGCACATCAGCTTGCTCCTAACAGCCGAACTGGGACAGCCGGAGAGCCCTGGCCGCACACAGTGGGCTCATTCAGAGTGATGCAAGCACTGCTGATGCAGCAACACGATCAGTCTGAGGAAGATTAAGATCTTCTAAACTTTCACAGAAGGTATGAGGCCGAAGCGGTTCGAATTAATTGCGTTTTAAAAGTTTGTACACTGAACTGTCTCCAAGGTGGACAAGCCAGATCCATCAACAGGGTAAGTCTTCTCTCCGCAAGTTTCTGCTCAGACTGCAGACACATACACACACACACACACATTAATGAGCACACACACGTACAAAGATGCTAAGCCAAAAGGAGAATCCCACAGGCTTCTAAATCGGCTTAAATCGCCTCAATTTATAATCAGATATTCAGATCACAGCCAGCGAGATCCCACCCATAAGGCCAAGGTTGAAATATAAAAAGAACAAGTAGGGTCAGACTAAAGCCATCAATTTTCTACGTTTTTATGCCTCCTAATCTTTACAGATGCAATACAATCACAAATGTCTGGGGCCACCTTTCATTTCTGTATCTAACAGGTTTGTGAGAGGAGATACAGAAGAAAATACACAGCGCATTGGAACACCTGACGTTCATTCATCCATTGTCTTCTGCTCACCTAGATCCATTCACGAGAGTGAGATTCCAGCAGAAAAGCCTTGACATCCCTCTCCTCAGCAACACTTTCAAACTCATTCTGGGTAATCCCTCTGCTTTTCCTGGTATAAAGTCCCTACAGTGAGCTCTGGGTCTGCCCTGGGGTCTGCTTCAAGTTGGTGCACCCAGAAAACCTCCAGGTTTCATCCTGATCAGATGTCTGGACCTCCTACTGACTTCTTTGGATGCACAAGAACAGGTGCACACAGTCACACCGTCAGCCACGTATACCAGTTTTGCTACCAGACAGAAAGAGGTTAAGGCTAGATGCTGAAATCACCTTCTTATTTACTAGCAAATGCGTGGTTGAATTTAAAGACAGAGGGTGTAATAGTTGAGAAATGTTCTGTACACTTTAAAAAAAAGGGTAAAGGTATGTGATTATTGTGTGTATTTAGTAATTTATATAGTAGGAGTCCACTTCCCCTGCTGATCCGTCTGCTACCAGTTGTTGAACACAGGATGATCTGATCTGCAGTGAATGGTATAGAAACGAAAGGTAGATCTCTTAAGGCTGAGCCCTGCCACGCCACAGAGTAAGCTCATCCCTGAACCATTTTAGGACTGGTAATTCAACAGCTTTGCCCTTTGCCAAAGCTCTCTCTCACCACCACAGCACAGAGCACTGCAGTGCAGTGTTGCAACAGATGAGGTCCCACACCATCTATCCATTCCCAGCTCCACCATGTCGCTCGTGAACAAATCGTAGAGATTTGTGAGGCAGGATGTCGCGGCCCATAATCTTCTGCCAGTGAAGAACCACGGACTCATTCTAGCCTCTGCTCTGTTGGCCAAGACACCTACATTAAAAACCGAAGGTCGTGGCCCGAGGAAGCCATCAGAACCAAAACATCTGAGAACATGAAGTTTGCAAACCAGACACTTTCCGTGCCTACAGCTTTCGATCCTGTCAGTGGATGCTCCAAACAGGACCAGTGATGAAGGGAAGCCACATGGAAAAGAAGCTCAACTTTGTGCCGACACAGATCCTGCTCTGATTACACATTTAGCAGATAGCCTGCAAAAATTAGTTTTCAAAAGAGTGATTTTCTTAATAGTTTTTTTTTATTTTTTTTTTTTAAATTTTTACCCAGATAGCTTTTTCTCTGAAGAAGAACCGTGAAAAATTTATTTTGTTTTGGGTCTATTTTTCCTGTCGGTGTGATCCACACTAGCCTGGTAAAAACCCCTTGTTCTACTCTCTACCTCGTTCAGAGGGACTGGACGCTTGGCTAGTGAGAAACGATTTTTTTGCTGGAGGTGTTGAAGTTTTAAATTTTACCCAATTGCTAACAGTAGCAAGTGACGTGTAAAAAGCGTGCTGAAAGCTGCTATGAAACCTGCCCTGCAAACAACCAGCTGCCACTTGGAAGAAAGAAGTGCTGAACCAGATGGCTGTTAAAGTCAATTTAATATTTAGAAACATGGTCAACAAGGACTCAGTGGCTTTGCTCGCTACTTCCTCTGTTGCCTTTGCTAAAACTACAGGCAGAGTTCAATTATCGTTCACAACTTCGCCTTTTGTTCTCTGATCGGCCCGGTTGAAATTCTACCAGGGAAATCCAAATCAATGGGAGAAAGTCCAGACAGAGCAGAGAAGGAAGATGAAAATCAAGCGAATCTGCATATAAAGGCAATGGCCAGGTTAAGTCCACACTGCTTCAAAAATGTTTAGCTCCAGCCGGAGAAATTCAGTTTAATTTACCTTAGAAGTTGTTGGGACGTAGATCTGGGAATAACCCCAACTGCGTTCCTGCTGAAAATCTGTAATTTACTTTCTATTGAAACACGTGTAAGTCGTCCTTACACCACGACACATCCTCCACCGTGTTTTACTCACTGCTCATTATTTCAGACACATTAACAATCATTTGAATCAGACATGCCACACTCATATTATTCAGCCCACATGACAGGGTGGCTAAAGGTTTTACATCTATTTGTTGCATAATTAGGTCACCATCCTCCTGAGACTCTTTCTGATGAGGTTCTGACAAATGACTGATGCATCAGTTTCCAGGTCAGGTGTCACATTTTTGAAGCAGCTTTTTCCTTTTCTGACTTCAATCGACGTGCCGTAACGTAACGTAACGTAACGTAACAATTAGACAGTGATGTAAGAAACTCAGTCCTGTCCCCTGGCATTTTGACCTCGACTTATTTCCTTTTCTTAACAACATGATATAGACTTTAGCAGAGCTTTTGGGCAACAGGTGCTTGAGAATCATCAAAATTACAATTCATGTCTGTCTGCTTTTTCATCTTTGAATGCAAGCAAAGAACAGAAAACGAGACCTAGATTTTGTTCAAATTAAAAATAAAAGCATAAAAAGTGCTGAAAAATGATAAAACCGACTCATCAGTTGAGCTTCGGTAACTTTCTTCTATTAATAGACGAGAGCCCGGTGGCTTAATAAAGAAAATACTTAGTTTTGGAGACCGGCCTAAAAATAAAACTTAAGCAAAACTTTAAAGGATTCTAAAAACTCTTTGAGAGCCACGGTTGAAAACAGAAAACTAGACATTTGCAGGGCTGATTTTATGCATTCTGAATAAAAATGATGATTCATTTCATGTTAGAAAAGATCTCATCGCTTTTACCAACCAAATGATTTTCCTCTTTTGGCTAAATACTGGAAGAAACTGTTGGAATCAATTTTTTTTTGCCATTTACTAATTCAGTTAAATTTAGTTTACTTATAAGCAGCCAGTTCACAACACGTCATCTCAAGGCTTTCTGCAGTAATGAAAAAGAAAATCCATCCCAACCTGACATATTCCGAGCCAAGCACATCCTATCAAACAATGTAGTTCAGCTTATTATTCAAATTGGTCATTTTTTTTTCTTTTCTCTAAGGAAGTCCAGTAGACTGCATTGAGTCACTGACTTGCAGCTATCACTTCTCTCACGCTGGCGACAGTCAATGCAAGCGTTAAATGTGCTGCAATCACTCATACTGAGCATGCAATTAAAGCTCTGTGGAGAGCGTCACTGTGTGGTCTGGCTTTTCCCACTTGTGTTGTCCAACTGAACAAGCGTGGTTATGAATAATGCTGAACAATCGCTTTCAGACGATAACACATTTAGGATGACCACTGCTTTAATTGACTAATGCAGGAATGAGTTACAGTTGCGTAAATCTCTTTCTTAAAAAAAAAAAAAAAAATAAAGAAATAACAAAAGCGGTTCAAGAATAAACAAACAAAAATGCGTTTGTTCTGCTCACAAATGTTTTTACTGCTGCTGGTTTAAGTCATCTTTACTATTGTGCTCTCCAGATTTCTTCTCTGTTTTGTTTTAGTTCTATTCATTGTAAGGAGTTGTTAGCAGAGATGCTAACATTGCCTGTGGATAAATCGATCAATCACACTGAAACCTGTTTTGGAGCATACAGAGTACATTTTCACTAGTCCAAGAAACAGAAAACAATTCATCCTCAACACTTAGGAGACCAAATGACTTAGTTTTAATCAGGGAATTGTGACAGACCCTCTTTATTTTGAATCTAGTTGTTTGTCAGATCTATGAGACATCCTTTTTCAAATATATATATATATTATAAATGATAATAAACAATTCCAGAATAGCAGGTGCAAATGAAAAATCAAACCATGTATTTAACATTTCAAAAGAACATGCACACACACACGTGTGTATGTACATTTTATTTTGTTGCGTTAAAATAATTGTTTCTGTTCCAGTAGAGAAAAGCAAACGTTACCTAAACTTAACAAACAGGGTATATTTGACCTGAGCACAGTATACGGTTTTACCTTTGCAGACTCTTGTGTATAAGACAAATATATAATAAGTCGCGGTGTTACTCATTTACAGAGGATAATCTGCTCGAAGCCCCGTCTCTCGCCCGACCAGCAGCAGCAGAAGCTCAAACTGACTTTGTGTTTGTTGCTTCTGACCAAAGTAAGCCTGTTTCATGAGCACTTCACAGCTCACAAGCCTCCTGTCAGTCCTTTGGCAGCATCTTTGTGAGTCTAGCACCAGGGGAGCTGTAGTCAATAGTAGCTCAGAGTGTCTGTTGCGGGTGACTTATGTGGATTTTCCTATCTTACATTCACTGGCCCCTGTCACCATGGAAACTCGAGCAGTCTACACCGACACAACCGGAGAGCGGCGAAGAAACCCATGGAAATGGACACACAAGAGTTAATCCTGTGTGAGTCTGCGTGTGTGCGAGTGTGTGTGTGTGTGTCTCCAAAGCTTCCCCATTGAAATGGTACAT
>VMRN01000013.1:6439762-6449869 GCA_010277015.1 Poeciliopsis turrubarensis
TTTTTTTTTCTTTTTCTTTTTTTGCTCACAAATCAGGAACGAGAAGGACTATGAGAATAAGGAAGGGAAAAAAAAAACCAAACAAAACCTTACCTCCTTCGGACTCAAGCTGCTCTGACATCGCCATTTTGTCACCTACAAATGCACTTTCACAGCTATACCCAGATCTGACTCAGACGCTGTGTTTTCATGCCTCTCCCACTCTCTGATATCTCCCATGTCCAGACTGTCAGGCTCAGGGGCACGTCGAGGGGGGAGCGGGGGGTGCCTACAGTGTCCATGTGCATGTGCCACTGGGTGTCGATGTGCGCGCGCGTGCAGCCACGTGCAAATGTGTGCAGCATGCCACTTCCACTCGCTCGTCAACAGGAAACTGAGCGCCACATGCATCTGCCCAACTTCTGATAACAACCGTCCCCGTCGCCCTCCCCTCAGCTGGGATCCGAGGACAGCCTCGTGTCGGTTCTGTCTGCAGGAGACTGTCCTGATTAATCTGATCTGAGCTGACTTATGCTAACTGCTGGGTTGTTTTTTTTTTTTTCCGTTTCTTTCTTGCTTTGACTGAATTACAACTATTCACAGTCGTAATTCAGCCAAAACTGCACAAAATATAACTAGGTTTTGCACTGAGGATGAAAACACCATTGTCTGTGAATATGCTTCACCCAAAACATTGCGAGTTGCTAATGGTCAAACAGGACATTTCTTTCCTCAAGTGCAGCGACCCCTTCAAACACGGCCCCAGATTATCCTGCTGCTCCACACGAGAGATATCTTCTCTGGTAATCTTCTTTCGCTGGTCGGCGGGTATCAGAAGTTAAACATTCAGCGGCTTAAGTTCTTCACTTTTACTAAATAAGACGAAGAAACAAAAGCACTAATGTGGAATTCATCACTGATGAGTCGAGTAAACACTTTTGGGGTAAAAGCAATCAAACCGTCATCAGACTGTGAAACATAATACTCACTTTGGGCTTGCAGATTTCTTCATTCATTTATGCAACATTACCGTATTATTAGAAACATTCTATCAAAATTCAAAGTAAAGAAAATCGTAGTAATATTGCCACGAGTTTAAGTTTTTATTACTTGGCTCTCCATTTGATTTATGCTGGATATTTCTGAGATTTGTTTTTTTTTTTTTTTTTTTTTACCATTTACCAATGCAAACGTGCAATAAAACATTATTTTGTGAATAATCATACTGAGATCTTTTTCATAATAATTCAATTAAGTCACGAAACACAAAGCAAACAAAACCTAAAGAGCACTGACAGGAGAGGAATCAGGGGATTTTAGATGTCAAAAAAAAATCATCGTCCAAAATAACTAAATGCTTCACTTTTATCCAAGCGTTACAGGCTTCCAGTGTTTAAGGAAAGAGATTTCTTGGCTTCTAGCTCTGAGGTCAGAAACCACTGAGGAGAGGAAACAAAAGTTTTGTTATTAAAAGCCACTTTTTGATCAATTAGTCCGGAATCAGCCTCTCGGTGTTTCATCTCGGCTGATGGTAAAACCTCTTCAAGATTTGCTCTTGGTCAGAACTCTGTCTGATTAGAAAGTTCTGTTTCAGAGCAACTGATACTGATTGTGTCCAGAGACGCAATCAGGCTTCGACTGGTTTACGGTCTTCCTGCAGTCTCCGGAGCGTCAGATGGCGGATAAAGACTTTCTCATCATCTGCCCCTATGGAAAGCCACACTGGGCCAATGAGTTCATCAACGTCACACCAAAACACCCAAGGTTCTGGTTCAGTTCGCTGCATGACTTGAGGATTTCCTCACTATGAATCAGGAGCAGAGTTGAACATAAGGAAAGAACGCGCTCAAAGAAAATAGAGGAGGAAAATCAAAGCTCTGAACTTCAGAAATTAGACGAAAGTAACAAAGCGTTTGAAGCAAGAAAAAAAAAAAACTAAACGTATCGCAAAAGAATCTCAAAAGGCCGATTGGACCTCAGCTCACCACGGGGAAGGAGTCGTCACGAGAACCTGATCAGCCAATCGGAGAGAAGCCATGTTGTGGTTTGCAGGCAATGAGAAAAATGAAATGCATTAACATTTCAATGACATCTTTCAACCTCGAATCTGAGTCCGTGACGTAATTCTGAAAGTAATAATGCTTTGAAAATGTTGAAAGAAACTTTGAGATGTTTTAGGAATCCGATACGTAAGATTTATGAAAATACTGATATTTTGAAGGCTTTGGATGCCGTTGGATGAAACGTTGCAGTGACTAAATCCAGAAGTTCAACAAGTTCATTTTCAAAGGTCATGCTGAGAATAGTTAAAGTCAGCAAAAGGTGACTGGCGTGCTTGAATAAACAGCTGAAATATATTATAGGCTAATGTACAGATATTTTTGCAGTGCTGTTGTTTCTGTGGTTTTACTCCTGTTAATGTCTGGCTGCTCTGTTCCATTAGCGTTAATGCACTGAACCAATAAGTCGACTCTCTTTTCTCCATAACGAGCCTGACTGAGCTGTGTAATTATATTTATTCAAAAAACCCAAAGGAAAAAAGAAAAAATGTTTCAAAAAAACCAAACGCATCACAATGTAAAGAAAGCTGGTAATTTGTTCTGGTTGCCAAACTTCAGCAACTTTGAGAACACAGCACATCAAACCTACAACTTTAAAAACCCTTTAAAACCCAAGGATTTATTTTAGTATGAGGTTCAGAATCACTATATCATTTTTGTTGCTTGTTCAAGGATTTTTCTATGTCAGTCTCATATCTAAAATTTTTTTTTTACAAACTTTCAAATTTAAAATCTTTCCCGGCTTAAATTTCTAGATTTTTTTGTTATAAATATTTAGATTCATAACAATTTGACTCAAAAAATGGTGAGCGGCTGGAAAAAAACAACATATTCAGAGTAGTAATTCAGCCAAAACTGCACAAAATATAAATAGATTTTGCATTTAGGATGAAAACACCATTGTCTGCAAGTATGCTTTACCCAAAACTCATCAAGTGGGATTGTTTTCTCTTCACCCGGTTCGAGCTCACTAAAGATAAACTATGTTTCTGCATTTCAGGCCATGAAATTGTAATTTTCTTATTTCCAAAATGTATTGAATTATTTGTTTATGTGGCTCTTGAAATGTATTTCTAGTATTGTATCAGCAAAATCTGTAATATGCGGTAGAATAATCAACTATTAAAACAATTGTTAGTTGCAGCCAGAAAAGTGACAAATAATGGGAGCATGGATAAAGCCCAATAAAGCAACTTAATTTAAACTGAAATACAAGAGGCTCAACGTCGCTGACAGCGCATCCCCAGGAGGAAAAACTCCAGCTGACCTCCAACCTCATGTTGTCCTTTGTCAGCAGCGCCCTCTTGTGGCCGCAGAGAGTCGGCGTGTTGTTATTCTCATCCTGCCCCACAGTATATTATTTCCCCACTCTCACTGGGTGAATTCCCTGTCCAGGGTTTTCTTTGGCAGGCGAACACAGAGGCTCTGCAGCGGGGGAACTTCAGCTTCGAGTGCGTCACATGTTACAACAGGCCGCACCACCAGGAGGAGGGTGGAGGGGTTAAATTAGAACAAGGGTCAGCCGTGAGGCGGCGTGGCATTAAAGTGTGTGTGTGTGTGTGTGTGTGTTTTTTTTTTTATCTCTATGCTAATGAATGATAACAATAATAAAACAGAAAAAGTGCTGCAGGAAGCCGGCGATCAGGATTACTCCCCATCATCTCAGCCTCTTTCCTGTGTCGGTGTGCCAGATGTGAGCGCGGCGTCAGCTGACAGCTGTGTGAGTGGAGATGACAGTGCCCTGATGCTGCCTTCTCTGTTCTCTGGGAGCCATTTTGTCTGTCTCTGATCTCAGAGTCAGGTCTGCTCTCTCTCCCCTCCACACATTACCCCCCCCCCCTCCCCTCCACCCCCCTTCAGCCAATCACGTCAGCGCTCAGCCTTGCAGAAAACATAGAAACACAGTCTGATCTCTTCCTCACTCCCCGTCTCACCCACTCCTCCCGCGCTCCTACAGTGCTCATCTCCCACTTGTCTCTTCCGCTCGCTGCCTTTCTCTCCCTCCTCCGTCACCTTTCCTCCCTCCCTTCCCCCCGGCCCTCCCCTCCTCTTCCTCTCTTAATCCACATCTTTTCCTCGGTGTCTGCTCCCTCCTGCTCTCCTCCCCTCTGTCACACCCTCCTCCTCCTCCTCCTCCTCCTCCTCCTCCTGCTCCTCCTCTTCGGGCTCTCTTGTTGTGCAACCCGTTTTTAAACAGCTCAGCCTTTGTGCGTTTTTGTCTGTTGCCATTTCAGCCAGAGCTGCAGTCTTTACTCATTTTCCTCCAATCAGGGACACCATGTGACTCTCTGCATGAGAGGGCACACACAGTCTCTTCCCTCCTCCCCCCCCCCACCCCCCCATCCCGCCAGCCAGTCAGCCCAATCCAGCCAACATACGCTAGCAATCAGGGAAGTCAAAGGAGTAAGACAGAGGGAGCGAGTGGAAGGAAAGATGGAGGTGGATGCACGCTGCAGAGGACAAGGTGGGCCGTGCTGGAAAGATGTGAGGGTGGAGGGAGGAGGGTCCCCGAAGGTCAACCAAGAGTCAGATTGACGAAGCATCTGCAACAACGTGGAGTTGACTGTACAATCACACTATTCACTGGAGTTATTCCCACACTCTCGCCTCTGTTTATATCACCCACATGTTGGGGCACATGCTGCGTGTGCATACACACACAGACACACACACAAACCCCTCTGAGCCCACACAAGAAGGGGGAGGATCCTTCTGTGTCGAACACCGCTCAGGAATGTAAACAAGAGGAGGAACAAGAGCGACTCAAGACGGGTTTTATCATTTTGTATGCATTGTTCCTTGTCATATTCTTCCCGTCTCCTACAGCGTCCCGTAAAAGCGGTTACGTCTGTTGATTTTTATTATTTTATTTTTTTCGCATTTCGTCACATTGAGCCGCAAACAGTGGCCGCAAACATCAATAAAGTCAGTGGACTTTATTGATGTTGTGTAGACCTACACAACATGGAGTATAATTGTTAGAGATGCATGGTTTGACCCCATCTTCCAAATAAAGATCTGAAAAGTGGGGTGTACTTTTGCATTTGGACCATCTTATTCTGACACTTTACATGGATTCCAGTGTAACTAGCACACTGCACAGTGTCAAGCGATCCAAACCCTTTTAGAAATCGTTCACACCCTCATCTGTGGTGCCGCTGCACCACGAACTACTGAAACGACACGAAAACCTTTCATGCAGAAAAGCACTGTGACAGAAATGAATATTTTTCACTTCCACTCGTCTGCTTCCAATATCTGATTCTGCAGGAGAAAGAAATAGTTCTTATCCAACGCAAGGGGGCATTACGAACAATTGTGCAATTCTTCACAAAATGCCTGCAAAGATTGTCAAATGCCTAAAACTTCCTTAATGGATATTGCCAGGTAGTGTCTCTGGAGGAGGCTGTTTGCAGGAAGGTGTGGCGCTCTCTCATTGACCGTTTCCCTACATGCTTTAGGGGCGTGACGCACACCGAAGCAGGAGGGGCGTCACCCAGCCGGTCTGCAGCGTTTATGGAAGGTGTGTGAATACGAACATCGACTGCTCGGCTTCGAATTAAGTTTGGGAGAGCCTTGACACTGCGCACATTAAAACATGGCGGCGGCAGCGTTGTACTGTGGGGACGCTTTTCTTCAGGTGGAACATTTGACGGACAGGTGGATGAAACGAAGAAAACCTAATCGAAGTTGAGACTGATGTAAAAGTTCAACTTCCGACTTACAGTCAAGAGTTGCGATGGGATGGCTTGGACCGAAACATATTCATGCGCTGAAACGGCCTACTCAAAGTCAAAGAAAGTATCAGAGAAACGGGCAGAAAAACCTCAGTCTGTGCATGTACAAAGCAGGTAGAGACAAACCACAAAACACTTCCAAGCCGGAAACTCAACAAGAAGTGGTCCTACAAAGTACTGAATCAAACGCACGGCACTCCTTTTAGAGTTTCGTATTACATGCGTATTTTCTTTCCCCTACCAGATTTGAAACGTGTTGTTCTGCCACATCAGTGCCCATAAAATACTTTGAAGTTTGTAGCTGTGGAGTGACTGAATGCAGAAGCAGTTCCATAAGTACTTTGATTTCTTGTCGATGTTATAAAGGCAGAGAGGGAGCTCTGACGTGGCTGTAAATGTGCAAATTAAACCAGCGCCTGTGTTGGGTCAAGCCGGGGGTTCATCTGGAGTTGACATGAATGAATGGAGATGATTGTTCCGTATTTGGAGGTCGTGTTTACGTTGGTTTTCAGTTACCTCGGTGTGTGTGAGTGAGTGCAGGTGAGGTTTTCATAAATCCAGACACCTTGATTCCCAGCATGTCACTCCTGAAATGAGAACCCTTCTTTTGTCTTCCAAATGAAAGTCCTTACTTGTATCTAAGAGTGAAAAAAATAAACACAACTCCTTGCCTTTCTTAAACTGAACCACGAACCTGGTGAAAAGGCAAAAGGAGAGAAGCTGAAGCAACAAAGCGGAGGGGGAACACCAGACCGAACAATCGGAGTGCGAGAATTAGTGCAGTCATACGTCTTTTTTGGAAATTTCCATGACCATGTTGATTAAGTATGCAATCCGACCGCAAGATAGCCGAGGAGGCTCGGTTCTAAACAAACGCTCCTGCCTCTGCTGCACAGGCTCGTTTAACGGCTGAGGTGGCAGCGTTTGCCTTCGTAGCACGGGGCGCTGCACACAGATTGGAAACACACGTCTGCACGAAGGCTGCTGCGTGCATGCAGCTTACACTGATGCAAGGTATATGCGACCCCCCCCACCCCTGTGCAGCTGTGTGTGTATCTCTGAAGAACGCATCCTTGTCTGTTTTGATCGCAGTGTCAACACTTCCCTGCATCGCCCAGCCTTTAACATCAGTCTCCCAGAAGAGGAATCTGGCACCGCTTCTCAGCTTTGCTCCCTCTTAACTTTCCATTTTGAAATAATCCGCCAGCTAAAGAGTTTCCAGAACCTCAAGAACATGGAACCGGTTAGAGTTACGTCTTTTTAAAGTCGGGAAACGTGATCCCAGATGAGCGGCCGGGTAAATTCCCTCATCCACAAGCTGTTTGAGGTTTGACCGCTGCGGCTGCTGTGGTCCTGCATGGAGGGGGAAAGAGACGAGGCCACCTCCACACAACTTCTATCGTGCTTTACTTTCTGCCCTCCCGCTGCTAAATATTACACCGTACTGCAGAAATGAAGGCACATCTGTCATGATTATGAATAGATTTTCAGCGTCAGGATTATATTTCAACATCCTGCACCTCCTATCAGGGGTGCTACATAAATCGCTGTAACACTTAATAATAGACTGCCTCCGGCTCAGCAGCGGTGGGGTTTATTTCTAGACCTCAATTCTTCTTGTTTCTGTTCTCCTCAGACTGATTAAAGTTAATGCAATGAGAAGGATCATCTGTTTGCTGTCACCCAAACACAACTTTTGCTTCTCAGAAGTCATTCTTCCATCAGTTTGGTGACATGGGATGGATAGGTTCCTCTCAGCTCCCTGTGGCAGCACTGGTTAGACTCCAGATTTATCCTCTTGTAATTTGGGAACGGAGAACCAATGAATGCTTCACACGACGGCAGAGACAAGAGCGACGTGATACCCAGGCAGCAAGCAATGGCATGAGTCATTGCAACACGTATAATAGTTGTGCTTTAAGAAATTTAAAGTGGACGGTAAACGGGAGCTGCATTTCCATCACACATGCGCGAAACTTTTTTTTCCGCGTGTTGAGAAAACACAATTTTGCAACTGTGGTATTTATGTTTCAGAAAAGAAATGTAATCAAAATCACACGCGAATGAGTTGCAACATTTGAAAAACATGCGGCGCCATCATCCTCCTGTCACTTCCTGCTGTCTTCTTTGTCTTTTCTTCCAGTAGTAACCTCCCACATGACTCGTGCGAAGTGAAAAAAAAAGTTTCCATTGCAGTTTTGCAAAATGCACAAATCTTCAGACTCAAAAACTATCAAAAAACTTGTTTTTTTCCTAAATCGACCCGTCTCCATTAAGAGAATTTATTTTCGGAATTCCAATTAGCGCAATTATACGGTCAACGGAAATGCAGCTGGCATCCCACTACATTCATACAAATGTAACTTTTAAACGTCTTTTTATAGCACAGACAAAAACTGAAGTGTGTTTTATTGGGAGTTTCTGTGACACAGCAACACAAAGGAGTGCAGAGTTGTGAATTTGCTCTGGTTTCCCTAAATAAGATCCAGCATAAATACCAGACTTTGTAAATCAGGGAGAAAGTTGTGGAGCGGTTTAAAGCAGGGTTAGGATGTCAAACATCACCCCAAACTTTGAACGTCTCATGGAGCTCAGAGGAAGAACGAATGGCGAATCTACCAAAAAATGGATGCCCACCTAAAGTGCCTGGCTGGGCAAGGAGCGAATCGATCAGAGAAGAGAGGCCCACGGCAACTCTGGGGGAGCTGCCAAAAGCCACAGCTCAGGTAGTGAAATCTGGTGACAGAGAAACTTTTAGATGCGCATTCCACAAATCTGGACTTTATGGAATGTGTCAAGAAGAACAGCATAGTAGAAAACTACAACAACAACAACAAAAACGTCCTGTTCAAAGTTTACCACAAGTTCTGGTCAGATAAGACCAAAACTGAACTTCCTGACCTACATGCATGAATGAGAGAAAACTAAAATATTGGTCAAATATGAAACATGATTGTAGCATAATCATGCTGTGGGACAGGGAAGATGATTTAGGCGGAGCTAAAACAATGACAATCAAAGAAAAAATTCAAGTAAAAAACAATCTTGTGGAGACTGAGGTGGATGTTCAACTTCCAGCAGGAAGTCGCAGCACTGCAGACACGTAGGGTTTGGATCAGAGTCCAAACTTAAATCCTATTTAAAATTTGTGGGACAATGAATTGAAAATTGAAAATGTATACCCTATCATGCTCTTCCGATATTAACTAAAAAGAAAACTAGCAAATGAAGTTCCATTTTCAGTCCGAGACGTCATTTTCAGACGGTAAACGAAGTTAAACGTGGCCGTAAAAATAACTGACCTCGAGGTTTTTACTGCTAAAACATCACTTTCCTCTCACTTTTCAATCATGCTGCTTTCTGCCGGTCTATCACATGAAGTACCAGCGAAATGCATGGAAGCATTTGGCTGCGAAAGGGCAAAGTGTGGCAAACCAAAGTTGTGTCAACACATTTGAGAGTCATAGTAAATCCATCATCGTCACAGACGCTGAAGCTGCAGCGATGATGGACACAAACAAATGCATCTGAGCTTCTCGTGTCAGACGCTTTCTCTAATCCAATCTGCTTCTCCCACCACTTCCTGCTCATCAGCCTCTTCATGGATCCTAAACGACAAACTCCCAGGCGAGTCGTGAGACATCAAACATTCATTAATAGCTCCTTGGTGGTGGTGGTGGTGGTGGTGGTGGTGGTGGTGGCGGTGGGGGGGGGCAAGAAAGGTGCAACAATCAATCATGCACGCCTCTGATCCACGCCGCTGAGCTTTGCCCTGCAAATGTCACACTCTGGCCTTTCTCTTCCTCCACAAGCCGAAGGAGGAGTGCCAACTTTTCACCTGCCGAAGGACGCAAACAAGTGGAGAAGTTGCATTTGTGGCTCCATAGCAACAGCAGCAACTTCATGCTCAGATGTGGGCAGGCCAACGGAGATCTCCCATCTCCTCTCGTCTCCACAACATGTTGCTCCTCCATCTATTCTACTTCTTAAGAGAGGTCAACCTCCCATGAGTCTTTGCAAGCAGGACCTCAGGGCCCCTCGAAGGGGGGGGGGGGGATTTTTCCTCATTTTTTTCTTACCCCCACTCCCCGCAGCTGCACTCGCCAACCAAAACCACAACAAAACAACAACAACAACAACAACAACAATACCGAGCAGATAAAGTCAGCAGCGGTGCACTCACCGGGACACGCGCAGCCGCCCACGGACATCTTCTCACATGTCTGGTGTGGATCCGATCAGAATGATGGTGGTGGAGGCTTCTGTTATCCCGTTCCTCTCCTTCCCTCTCTCTCGCCAGCCAGCCAGCCACTGAGGCTGCTCACATAAGC
>VMRN01000013.1:6454869-6584288 GCA_010277015.1 Poeciliopsis turrubarensis
TACACTGCTCAAAAAAATAAAGGGAACACTCAAATAACACATCCTAGATCTGAATGAATGCAATATTCTCATTGAATACTTTATCCTGTACAAAGTTGAATGTGATGACAGCAAATTCATTGTTGATTGTCAATCAGTGTTGCTTCCTAAGTGGACAGTTTGATTTCACAGAAGTTTGATGTACTTGGAGTTATATTGTGTTGTTTGAGTGTTCCCTTTATTTTTTTGAGCAGTATATAAATGTTCCTTAAGTGTGTAAACACTTGTGTACTTGAAATACTTGCACCTTTTTAGACAATAATTAACATTTGAATAAGACTCCGTTCAACAAGAACAAAAATGATAAAACAGGGCAAAAAAATATAATTAATGCGTCATGTATTAAGATAAAATTAAAATATAATTATTAAAAGGAGTGTTAAAATAAATTGTCATGATGATTTTGACACCAGAGGTCGCAATTTGTATAGAATTAAAAAAAAAAACAGGCAAAACAATACTACCAGGTTTTTCTTATATATTTTGTATTTATTTATTTAATCTTAAATACATTCGTCCCTGACTATGATGACTTTTGGACGTGTTTAATGACCTCTTTAATGATCCGATTCGCCTCGGGGGTTAAATGAGATTCGTCTTCGGCGGATAAAGCCGAAGCAGTGCGGAAGAAGCCGGACAGCTGATCCGGAGTCAGACTCCGATTCGCCGCCTCCCCCTTCCCGATGCGCGCGGTGCTTACAACCTGATCTGAGATCAGCTCCGGCTGCGCGCTTCCCGCCAGTTGGACCACGTGGTCTCCCCGTCCGGCCTGCCAGCGGACCATGTGGCGGAGCAACATGGCGGCGCGGAAGAGGGGCGAAGAGAGCGATTTAACTACCGGCAACAGCGAATGTCCGTCCCGCGACGCCCTGAATGAGGTACCCGTCCCCGCGCCTAACACAACCCGGCAGCAGCTAGCGGCACAGGGCGGTTTTTCGCCGCTGTCGTGATGCGGCTTCTGCCGGTCCGCGAGGCCACATGCGCGCATAGCGACACGTGGCTGTAGTACTACTGAGGAAGAGCTCAGGAACACGGCTAAAGTGGATCAGTTAACCCGGCTTTAACACCTTAATAGTAGCTTCTTTAACTCTGCCGACATTAATTTGGCTCCCTTTGGACGCCTTGGTGTTTTTGAGTGAGTGCGTGGTAAACGCGTGGGACGCGTATGAACGACAGGAGGACAGGATGTTCCTGAGGAAAGGCTGAACTCTGCTCCGGAGCATCACTGTCGTTTTAAAGGTCTTCCCGGTTCATAGCGGTGCTGACGGTTCACAAACGCCACAAGAAGAATGTGCAGATTTTTCTCCTCAAAAGGGAAATGCACGCTGATTGTTTTTATTGAAAAGTTTAAAGTGCCCATTATCTTGTTGTGTTTACAGCTGACGCCTCCTCCTCTCTACCATTATCAATGCATTTATTAGAAAACAGTCTATTGAACAGAAGCCTTCAGTACTTAACTGATTACTGCAACACAAATTTCTGATTACAGGTAAAAAAAAAACAAACCCAGAAAGTGTAACCACATTGGGGAGTTTTGTCTTAAAACTTCCTGGGAAGAGGCAGTTTTTACTGTTTGGGGTTTCCTCATCACCTGAGGGAAAGGTGTGTGTTGTTTGCTGGTTGTGTAATCGTGGAGCTGTTTCTCCTCCCCAGCTGGTCCTGAGCAGAAGTCAGGATGTGGACCACTCCATTTTGGCCATCTTTGAAGACTCGACTGTTTCACCAGAGGTCAGAGTTGAAGCTTGTTGATGAAAGCATTTGACCCTCTGCTAATTTTGTGAATTTTCAGCTGAAAATAATCAGTTCTTTGCTGTTTAATTTTTTCCTTTAATTTTGACATATGGTTCAACAGATACAAATATATATATATATATATAAACAGCTTGTAACTAATCCCTATACCTAGGTCTAACTCAATAAAGAACGGGACAAAACAAACAACAGCAGGTAGTCTGATGTAATTGTCCTCAAGGAATTAAAGTAGTTCATAAAAGGTTGCCATGTCTGAAGAGATCCATGTTGACAATGTAACCCAGAATGTCTTTCCTTCGTAACTTATTTTTATGGATCTTTTTAATGATGGACAGCTGGCAATCAGAAAATAATTCATTTTTAATTATGTTACGATAATATTACGATTGGCTCAGATGTTTCTGCCGTTTTTCATGAGGTGAAACGTTACATTGGCACGCACTACTATCCTACCAAATAGCTCTCCCATCACGCTGACATGATTAGACGGGTAAGTGTGGCTGTTGGGTTTTTCTTTCAGAGCCATAATGGTGCAGAGGAAGCAAATGAGAGCCTGCTGTGTGCCCTGACTGAGATGCTGGACCGAGTGGGGCAGGATGATGACGACGATGGGATCTTCTCACCTTTTGACGTCGTGCCAAACACTGAGCTGCTGCACCGAGCAGAGCGCACAGTGGAGCCGGGCCTTCAGGTGGGGAGAAGCTAAATGACAGTGGGAGCGGTCATGAGCATCAATGCCATATTCAGTTGGGGTTTTTAATAACTAATAACATTTCTTTATCTGAGGTGAAATATTGACACAACAAACGACTTCAGTGAATTATTGAAGTGTGTTAAGTAATACGTTTCCTCTCAAAGTTATTTTTAGCAATCCATTTAAAGTAATTATATTTCTCAACATAATCGTTCAGAGGCAACAAAAGAAAACAGTCATTACTGATCCGGACGTTTCACAGACTCTGAAGCGGTTACAGTTCAGCTTCACAATGTTACTGCAGTGAAATCACACATTTCTTGCTGTAGGACACAAGAGTTCAGTCTGGACCGAAGCAGAGTGCAGAGACAAAGTCACTTTAAGGTTTTTAAACTGGCATCTTCCCGTGGACTTTGTAGTGACTTTATACAGGTCGTAAAGTGTTACTGCTGCGACAGCATGAGGAGCCAGAAGTTTATACCGAAAATCAGCTGAACAAGACTCGCGTCGATATTTACGTCGACATTCCTGCAGCTGGACAAAGCAGGTGCTTATTGTCTGTAGATGTAACATGCATAAACACCAATGTTCCACTGCTGAAATTCACTCAGGAGAGGGCAGATGTAAAAGAGGAAGTTTAGAGGAAAATTTGAAAAACGTAATCAAAACACCCTCTGAGCTGAAAAGCTAAATCTGTGTCTAAGGATGTGTTTCATATCTGATTGTCTGATAGACTCTGATTGGGGACCAAAGCTGCAACAATTGTTAGATTTTCAGCTGGTTTACTGTTGCATTTGTCAAATTATCCAAACCAGGGTTTCACCAACCTTTTTGAGACTGGGAGCTACTTCACGGGTACAGAGCAACACGAAGAGCTACTTGTTTGATACAGCCTTTATAAGTGTATATATATATATATGTAATATATATATACGATAATACTGCCTGATCATATTAATGTCAGGACCACTCACAATAGTTATCAGTAATAATTTACCATGGCAGCTATGGTTAATTGCTATTGTGTGATCAGAAGTTCTTAGCTCAGAGTTTTAACTTTGATTCCCTTTTGGAGTTTTTCTCTGTGATTCTAAACTGGCCACAAGTGACTGAAATAAACAAAAGCAAACTGATGGATTGTTGCAGTAACACCTGCAGCTGCACAGCACTGAGTACCTTGAAATGTTCCTTTAAATAAAAAAGAAAAGAAGAGTTATTGTTTTATTATCTAACCATCTGTTCTATTAGCAAAATTGTGGAAAATAAAATATCTTTTGTGTCAAAAGATATTATACACACACAGCTGTGTCAGTCTGAGGGGTGAGGTGGGGAACCCCAAAGCCCAAGTCTTATTGGTCAGTTTGCTTTTGTTTATTTCACGGCTTTGAGTTTTTCTATAAGCTAAAAATGAACGAGTTGGGTTTGAACCTCCCGTTGTTCTAAGATCAGCCTGAGCTTCTGACAGTCTGTGCGGTTCTGGCGGGTCGCCGGTTTATTCGCTTTTTTTCGTGGTTTCGCGAACCGAACAGCTGATGAGTCACCCGCTGGCTGACACCAGCAGATGTCGACAAAATAAAGGTCCGACACAAAACTATCACTACACCTGACCTGCAAGAGCACAAGCACCTCTCCAATGCGCAAAAATCAGCACAAGCCTAAACCACAAAAGCAGCGGACTTTTTTTTTCCAAGATGATGCTAAATAATAAAGACTGGGAAGCGAAGCCTCTCCAGAGGACGGTGTTGATTCCCAGGTTCAGGTGTTGCGATGTGCGCTACGAATAAAATGTTTTGGCACAATGTATTTATTTTTTCTTCACAATTTTGTTAATAGTAAATAGGGTTAAATAATAAAAACTCCAGAAGTTATTCTTCTTTCTTGACTTAAAGGAAAATGTCAAGGTAGGCCGAGTGCAGCTGCAGGCGCTGCTGCGCTCCGACAGTTTCCTGCAGGCGCCTGCGCGCAGTTCTGAACTTTTAACAGCAGGAAAGAGTTTTATACGTAAAGCAATTTATTTTAAACGTTTTTATCATTTCCCTCTTTTGAACTCTAAATATAAACAAACGTCATTACTTCAATGTAAAAACATTTAATTAAATTATTTTTTGTTAGTGCTCCCTAATGATAATGGCTGTTTTTAGAAGTAGCTCCGCGGGCGACTGACAAGGTCCCTGCGGGCGACGGGTTGGTGACCCCTGATCCAAGCTATTTGAAAAACCTCGTCTGTTGTGGCGCTGCACTAAGAACCATAGGAGGAAACGACACTAAAACCTCCGAAGAAGGCATTAGTCCAACCTCCTCCTTCACAGAATGTAAAGAAAAATGGAGTGCTGTCAGATTTGACCAGTTGTACGATTTCTGTTTTGTCTTTGATAAAAGGCCTCGATCCGTTCCTTCCTCTGGACACTTTCTAGGCAAATGGATTAGAATTTGATGAAAGCAGACTAACAACGCTGGCATAAATGCACATTTCTCTGACATTTTGCCAGGATCTTGTTGATTGGTGTTGATGGGGTGTTGTTTCTCCATAAGTTTTTTTTTTTTTTTTTTCTTGTCCGAGAAACAATTTTTGACCCTCAACCTCTGCCTTCCTACCCTTCAGGAACCCTCGCCTTCTTTCAGACTTCGACCCAGACCCAAGCCACCAAACGAAACCTCGAGAACCCGTTCAGACGGAGAGCAGAAAGTGGAGAGGAACGGTCGCCCCCAGATGTTGAAGAAACAAAATCAGAAGCTGCTCTGTTCCAAAAACAAGAGGGCGAAGGCGGAAGTGGAGGTTTTCACCTCAACGTCCCTCGTCAGTTTGGTGAACCTCATGCACCCCTATTGCTTGAAGCTGCATGTAGAGAAAGAGGATGATCCGAGGAAACACGGGTCCCTTTTCTCTCAGGAAGAGGTGTGGCGGTATGAACGGCCCTCCGAAGACAGCGACGAAGAGATAAACGTCGTGTCTGAAGATGAGGCACCTTCAAAGCAGACAGAGGAGGAGGAAGAGGGTGGAAGTAGAGGGGATGGCTCACCCCTGAAGAGTGTACTGCTAAATGGAAAGACTTCCAGAGAGAAGAAGAGGGTGAGCTTTGGTCCTGTTCACGTGGCGTCGTTTGATGAATCAGAGGAAGAAGAAATTGAGGAGAAAATCAGGGAAACGCTCGAAGAGTCATCAGGTTCAGCACTTCAACCTTCAGCACAGCCCTCAGAAGGAAACAACGGAGAACAAGAGAAGAAGAAAGGCGAGACGAGAACCAAATCACTGAGCCTTCAAGAGTACAGGCAGCTCCGGCAGAATAGACGACCCCCGGTGGAGGAACTTAGGAATTACACCACCAGGTGGCCCTCTGTGTCTGAGCTGCCCAAAGAGCTGCCCCCCATCTTGCCCCTGCGGAGACCAAACACAGCAGCTGAGTTCAGCACTTTCACCCAACATGTTAAGTTAAAGGAGGCTAAACCAAACAACCATCTACATCACAGGAGGCTGAAGAGCTCAAAACCTGAATCCAGAACCTCCCCTGCCAGCCCACCGCCTGACCACTCAGCCACACCCAGCGGCAGGAAACCAGACAGCAGAAGTCCAGCGAAGAAGCCAAAGCTCGTCAGTAGCGATCCTCCAAACCCGGTCCTTGTTAGACTGCGCAGCAACAAGCATCCACAACAGATCCAAAATGAATCCCCAGCACTTTATGAGAGATCTACAGAACCAAAGCTCAGGACCTCCCCTCCCAACGAGGACAGTGAAGCCGTGGACACCCCGCCGCTTCAGGAAGTAAACGCCAAGCTGACGGAGATGCCGCCACGTGTTTACCCCGGATCTCCTCAGGATCTGAGCCGAGCAGAGCGGCCGTCGAGTCCAGACATGGGGTTTACCGCCATCACACCACGCCTCCATCGGCCTCCCACAGAGGGTCACATGATGTCACAGGAGGAGTTTACGGACACTACGGATCCAGAACCGCCTCAGAACGACTGCAGAGACAACAGTGCTGCTGATCAATCAGGTAAAGCCTCTTGAGGACGGGTCACTTCATCTGAGACAGAGAAAAACAAGACCAGGTCGAGTTTCTGGATTGATTTAATTAAAACCAAAGATTTTATTTTATAGACTTCTCACAAGGGACCAATTTACCTCACTGACAGCTAATCAAGGCACATTAGATCTTAAACTAAATGTAATGATGTTTTCAAGAACAGGAAAAAATAAATGCTTTCATCTCGGTTTGTTCTTGAAGGTATTGAAGCTGCTGACTTGACCAGCCTGCTGGAGCAGTTTGAGGAAACACAAGGTGGGTAGTTACAGCATTAAAATGTCTTCAATTTATTTATAAATGGAAGTTGTCCTTAAATGTGTTAATCACGGCTTTTAAATTTTGTTGTGGCAGGATTCTTTATTTTTTTTTGTTGAAACGCAATTAAAAAAAAAACTTTATTGACCCCAAAGAGAACTTAAATGTTGTGGTAACTCAAATTATTCAAGATTCTTCAAGGTTTTAAAATATGAATATTTCTGATTTCTTTGTTAGTGTTAAACCATCTTCTCACTTTCTCGTTTTTCTTTTTTTTTTTTTTTTTTTCCCCTTTCAGCTATAGACAAGGGCAATTGTAATAACAGGCCCGAGCCAGTTCCTGTTTCTTGGTCTTTATCCAGCGAATCAAACTGTCGGATGGGCCTGGACAGACCTGAGCCTGAGAGACCAGAGCTGACCTCTACATCACCGCTGAAGCCCACTGTGGGGCCGCTGGACCCACCGAGCCGTGGAGACGGTCGGAAAGACGTCCAATCGTTGGACGTCCCCGAGCCTCTGCACACCGAGGTCGTCCTGAGCACCCAAAGGAACCCGCCCACTAGATGCAGAAGTCTGTCTCTGAAGCTCGTTCAGATCATCGAGCCGCGCCCGCTTCCGACCAGGAAGGTTCGGACGAGCCAGTCGGAGCCCCCCGCCCACAGTTCGGCTCAGATCTACGCGTATTTGTGCTGCGATCACGATTACTGCGGTTCTGCTGAGCGCTGCCCTCCACAAGCCCAACTGCTGGCCGATGCCGCCACAGAACCGGCGCGGGCGGCGGATCACGTTTCAGCGAACCGTCGATCGGATCAAACCAGGACGGGTTCAGAGACGGAAACGAGTACAGATGAAGCTCTGCAGTTTTCACCCAGAAAGACTGCAAATAGGGGCGGCCGAGACGACAGCAGGGCGGCGCTGTGCGGTCTCCCAACGCCCCCGCCCACTCCTCCTGGGAGGGGACGGAGCAGGAGGAGGTACCGGGTGAGGTCTCCTCGCTCGGACTCTGGCTCCAGCTCCTCGTCCTGCTCCTGCTCTCCAAAACGGCCCAGGTGCTCCTCGTCTCTCGTCGTCCTCAGGTGTAACCGCCGCCGCCTCCTCTGACCTCACGTTGTTGTTCCTCACAGGATCCGCCGCCGGCGCTCAGAGAGCAGCTCCTGCTCGTCTTCCCCTTCCTCCTGCGCCTCGCCTCCCCGGCGTCACCGCGCGGCCCGATCAAGGTCCAGATCCAGGTCCTGGTCCCGGTCCAGATCCCGATCGCCTTCTCCACAAATATACCACAGGCGCTGGAGGGATGTGTCTGCGTGAGTTACTTTTCTTGATGAGTCCTCGTCACACTGTAATGTGTAAAAGTCTTGGGTCGTCGTCAGCGCAGGCAGACTTGATGTAAAAAGTTTTATTTCGGTGATCTCCAAGGTTACACTCCTATTTTAAGAGGTTTCAAGGAAGCATGGCTGCTTTGAAGGAGGGTGTGAAGCAGTGTGTGGATAAAAACCTTTACACCGTTGTAGCTGTATGTTAAAAACAATCACAATGAGCTGCATGTTTTAAGTTTTGTTGTGTTCTCCTTCGCTGCAGCAGCAGGGAGTCCAGGCGGCGCAGCAGAGAGCGGGACATGAGGATTCAGAAACTTAAAGCCATCGTGGGTACATTTTCTTCCATCTCATACCGTTATGTTTTTGTTCAGAGGGCTGAAAGTATGTTGATTTATATGACCCAGGACGAACGCAGGGTGGTGTACGTCGGCCGGATACGCAGGACGATGACGCACGACGAGCTGAGGGAACGCTTCTCTCAGTTCGGAGAGGTCGAGTGCGTGTCGCTTCACTTCAGAGACGGCAGGTCAGTTCTCAAAGTCACTCTCCCCTCGACTCTGTCACTTGTTGGACCGCACTAACTTGAACCCTTTGTTGGTCCCCACAGCGACCACTACGGCTTCGTGACGTTCTACAACACGGAGGACGCGTTCGCAGCCATCGATAACGGCGGGAAGCTGAGACAACCCGATGAGCTGCCCTTTGACCTCTGCTTCGGTGGTCGGAGGCAGTTTTGTAATTCTGACTATGCTGATCTTGGTGAGAAGCGTTCCCTTCTGGAAAAAAACCTTGTGTTCAGTGACATTTTACTGTCATTTCTCTCAATTCCCAACATCAAAGATGGCGTATGTAACTTGAAAAATAAGTAAGTTTTTTACATTTTTGTTAAACTGTTGTGTTGTGACAGTGTAGCATGAGACAGATAATCAGAAGAAATCGAGCTCCTCCATCTGAGCTACTAAGAAGAAATGCTCCACTCAGAACCAGTTGGAGCCAGGGGGAAGGTCTTAGTGCTGTCAATCATCCTCGTTTACACACTACTCAATGAGTAAATGGAGGATCAACTTGGCATTACAGAAAAACAGTTTTTCCACCGTTATCAGCGGCTGTAGCGTAGCAGAGAAAATTGGGGATGGGTGAGCAGCACATGCGCAGGCGTGATTGACATCGCTAAGACACTCCGCCTGGTTCTGACTGCTTCACAACATGGTGACAGTTTAAACAAATATGTAAAAAAAAAAAAAAAAAATTTTAAGTTACATACTGCCGCTTAAAAGGCAAAACGAACATCTTTTGTATATTTTGGCTCAAATAATAATTTTAAATGAATTTAACCTAAATCGATGTTGTTGTTCAGACGCTAACAGAGAGGCAGAGCCGCCGCCCCCCAGGAGTAGGTTTGAAGACCTGGACTTTGACTCGCTGCTGAAACAGGCCCAGAGAGGACTGAAGAGGTAGCAGAGCCGAGTGGAGCAGCACCATGAAGATCATCCAGAGAGACTTTCTGGAGCCGAGAGCATCAACCTCACAATAATGTAGCAAAGTCTTTTTTGTTTTGTTACTTTTATTTTGGGTGTTTTCAGGTTTGAATGAATAAGCTGAACACATTTGCATTTATTGACTTGTACGTGACAGTACCGCACTAATTGTACAGTTGAACAGCATCATTATGTAGCGCTCTGGCACTGAATATGTTTTATTGCATGTTTATTACATTCCAACACACAAAGTTACATGTTTAAAGTTTTCTATATCAAAATAAAGATGTTTTATTGTTTCTATTCTGGGTTTTATTTCAAGTTTATTGATCCGCCCTAACAAAAGGCCCAAAATAAAGCAGATTAATTTAATTTTGAATTCAAAATCTATTTGGCATGATAAAACAAGCTAATATTGATCAAATCAACTCAATTTAATTCATTTTTTTATCATGTATTTTTGTTTTACAATACAAAAAGACATCAACAGGTTTGCACTCTTTTTCTTTTGACCAGATCAGATTCAGTGTACTTACATATACTTCATATATAATTTGTTTTTATTATGTTGGATATGGTTTTCTGTTGTCTGTGGGAACTTAGTGATGTGAGGGGTTAGTGAAGACAGTCTTTGTACCCTGGTGGAGTACAGCCCACATGGAAATATTAACAAAAACAAAGTATCGCTTTTTCTAATGGCGGGGTCAATTTTAGAAAAAAATCATAAACTCTCAAGCCGTAAAATTATAGTTTAGGGTAATGTTTCTACAGGTAAACAAGGTGATTGGTCACTTTTGACAACTCAAGGGTTAAACTGCAGCTCTGACTGGCCTCCACCGAAACCCCGCCCCCTTCTCGTGTCGTCATCACTAACGGCCTGAAGGATGACTGGAGGAAAGTTTGTGGTTCCGCCCGCACGTTTACGGGTTTAGACTTTAGAGCGGTGCTGCAGCAGCAGGTTCTGTTCGCTCATGCTGCGATAAGACGGAGTCATAAACCGACAGTTCCGTCGTGAGCTCCGTGTGCGCGAGACGCCAGAAGGCTGCGAGTCACACCGGGGACATGTCCACACCTGGCAGGGCGGGGGACAGACCCTTCATCAGTGGGGTGGTGGAAGGTGAGGCCATTCATCAGTCAGACTTATGGGACGATAAATCGACATCCATTCGCCGCCTGCTTGTTTAAAGTAGTTTATTGTTTATGGCGATGATGTGAATTGAAGCTTACATTTTGCTGGATGCAGGGTTTTATGGGCGGCCGTGGACTATGGAGCAGAGAACAGAGCTCTTTAAAAGGTGAGTGGACTAAAACTACTAAACTGCTGCCTGGGGGAAGAGTTGTCACACTGAGGGACAGGGCCGGATTTACAATGATGTGGGCCCCGGGCTGGAGCTGTTTGGGCCCCTGAGGAAAGTTTATTGTCCAAATTACATGACAGTGCATTGAAAGCCAGTACCATATATGGGAAGGATATAAAGTCCAGCCAATACCTTTATGTTGTCTCCAAATAAACTGACTATACTTGTATGATTTTCAAATTAAATTAAAATTAAGCAAAGCTCATCTTTGTTGTCTCCTAAAATATTGCGGCCCTGGGCGACTGCCCCTAAAAGTCATTTCCCGATGGAATTGTCCTACCATATAGTGAAATTTAAAACTGCATTTAATGCAAGATATAATGTTGTTTTCCCCCAGGGAGCACAAGTGGGGCCTGAACACCTACCTGTACGCTCCCAAGGACGACTACAAACACCGGATGTATTGGAGAGAATTATACTCTCCTGAAGAGGCAGGTCAGTTTCATGCAATTTACAGAAACTGGTGAAAGTGTGTGAACAAAGCTGTTATTGCAGTAGAATGATTGACAATTCTGAAAAATCCCATCTTTGTTTTTCTATAAACTTTAAAGTTTATAGAAAACTTGCAATAAAGATGCTAACTTAGCATCTTTATTGCAAAGATGCTAACTTAGCTAACCTGCAATAAAGATGCTAACTTAGCATCTTTATTGCAGGTTTTTATATCAAGAAGCTCTAAATTACAAATCCGCATCTTTCTGTTATGAGAGATGTATAATTTCTCTTCAAAATGGGAAACACAAGACGAGAACAAAGTTTGTCAGTGCTCGTTTTTACAAGTAAGGAAAAGTCTGCAAGGAAATGGCTGATCTCCAAACTTTTTATTAATATTTAAAGTTTTAAATTTGTACGCCAAGAAGATGAGATTAAACTTTCTCACAATGAACACTTCAGGTGGGCTGCTGTGAAAACACCTCATGCCCAGTGTAATGCACGACGGAGGATCTGTGATGCTGTGGGCCTGTTATACTTGAAAACCTGCTAGCCTTTGACAGTTGGCTGTAAATGGAGCACCAACTTGATCTTTCAGCAGGACAGTGATACTAAATGTATGGCCCCATCAACGCAGAAATGATTTACTGAATGATTTACAGAATGATTTACAGAATGATCACAGGATGCAGCTGACCTGTCTTCAAGGGTCAGCGGCAGGCCTAATTCAAAGTCCCACCCTGAGTCCTCTTTATCTCTGTGGAGACGGTGTTTAAACGCTAAGCTTGGTGCATCTCTGTTTGTTATCAGGGATGTTTCAGACTACAGTTTGATGTTTAACCCTCTGAATCTATGTTCTTATCTCAGGATAATCCTTCAGGTTTCACTGCCTCATTATTCTTACAAAATTGCCTCTTGTTGCCTGATCTCATCCTTGGACATTATCTGGAAGTGTGTTGAAGCTAACCTGTGTTGGAAACTGTCAAGAAAAATTGGGGAATATGCCTCCATCTTTTCCCTTCCTCCCAGAGCAACTGGTGGCCCTGATTTCTGCAGCCGAAAAGAACCAGGTGGAGTTCATCTACGCGATCTCTCCGGGCCTGGACATCACCTTCTCCAACCCCAGGGAGGTCGCAGCTCTGAAGAGGAAGCTGGACCAGGTAGGACTTTGGCAGCTGAGGCACAGGCTCGATGAAACCACTGACTATCTAGCTTTATGGTTCCCAGAGGATTTGTTTTACGAGTGGGTATAAAAGCTTGAGCTGTCATACCTTTTGAGTCACGGCGCCTAAACTTCCTCCCGGCTCAAAGGTTTTCTCATATTGCAACCACAAACATGGAGGATGGAGCTGAAAACAAGTCAGTGGTGGAAGAAAGCCAGTTGGAGTTTTTAGCTTCGCCTTCCAGCAGGACGACAACCCTACAGGCAGAGAACTGAGCTAGTTCCGATCGAACCATATTTGTGTTAGAATGGCCCAGTCAAAGTACAGATCAAATGCTTGAGAATAAAAAAATATAAAAAAACGATGGTTGCAGACAGTTTGCACAACCCTGACGTATTTGTAATGGAGAAATGAGCAAAAACGTCAGTTTATATAGACCGACCTCAAAAAGACTTTAGAACTGGAGCCACAGGCAGACCTGCAAAGTACTGAATTAGACAGTGGAATAGAAAACTAGCAGTGAAGGGGGTGGAAACTTTAGAAGGCCGTGTTCTTACCCCTTGTAGACTCAAATCTCTTCCTGCCCTGATTCTGCCAGCAGATCAAAAATGTCTTTATGAAACTCTCGGCTTGAAGGCGGAAACAAGTTTTTTTCTTTTCATCAAATTGTGATCAAGTGCAGTCGGTAAATTCACCGTGGCGTCGTTCAGATTTTGAGAGTTCATCCTGCGGAGCGACCCAGCGTGTTGCTCAAACCGCCGTCGTGTTTCAGGTGAAGGAGTTCGGCTGCAGGTCCTTCTCTTTGCTCTTTGACGACATCGAGACTGAGATGTGTCCAGCGGACAAGCAGGCCTTCAGCTCCTTCGCCCACGCACAGGTGGCCATCACCAACGAGGTGTACCAGCACTTGAGAGACGCCAAGACTTTCCTCTTCTGCCCAACAGGTCAGGTTCCTCTTAAACGGCAAATGATGCTTAAATGTGGTGTTTGTTTTGTTTATCCCCTGCTTCTGACTCGTTTTGGGTCCCCAGACTACTGCGCTGCTTTCTGCAACCCCAACGTGCCGCAGTCCTCATATCTGCAGACGGTTGGGGAAAAGCTCCTGCCTGGGATTGACATACTGTGGACCGGTGGGGCTACAGTCGGTTTATTTCCACGTTCATTAGTCAGAGATCGGGTCCATCTATTCAGTGCTTTTGCTGCTGTTTCTCAGGTCCGAAAGTGGTGTCCAACAAAATCTCAGTTGAATCCATAGAGGAGGTGACGGCGGTCCTGAAGAGGGCGCCGGTCATCTGGGACAACATTCATGCCAATGACTATGATCCCCAACGGCTCTTCCTGGGACCGTTTAAGGTATTTGTCAGCAGAACCAGCTCCGCCGCCTGCTTGAGCTCGTCAATGATCGGCTTTGCTCCACCTTTACGAAGGATCGACCCACCGAGCTGATTCCTAAACTGAGAGGCGTGCTCACAAACCCCAACTGTGAGTTTTATCTAAACTTCGTGGCCATCCACACATTGGCAACATGGTGTAGATCTTCAGCTACCGGAGGAGGAAGTCATGTGAAAACGGGTGAGTTCTGCTTTTTGTCTTGTACTTGGGTGAGATGTAGGGGCACCGGGTCACATCTACAGGTAAACTGGAGACTCCTGGTTTATGGTACCTTCCAAAATCATCAGCGTTTCCTTCATTAAAACCATTAAGGAGTAGTACAATTATGTTTTAAAAAAAAATACACATTTTATACCATTGTGGTGTCCAAACACTAAACCAGAGACGAGTCTCCAGGTATGACCGAGCAACCTTTTTGTAAGGAAGATCGGAAAATCCAAAAATCTTTGAAGCTTTGGACACTAAGGTGTTCATAAAATGTGTCAAATAGTCAAAAATAGACATTAAAAATACATAAAAGGTGAACAATTTGATAAATAAAGCACAGCAGTTGTGACAACAGTAATTTAAAAATGAGAGGCAATTCAAGATTTGAAACAGACTAGACCCTGTTGACGGGACATTTTTGGTCTTCTAAAATTTTGTGGAAAATGTTCTGTGACACGTTTTGATATTTTTAGTTCAGGGCTTTCCGAGCAGAGCAGCTAAACGCTTCCCCCCCCCCTGCCCCCTTTCCTGTTCGCACACAAAAGACATAGAGACACAAGCTGTCCTTGGAGTACAGACAACAGTTACGATTTACACTCTAATAAAACATGGTAGCGGTACTGTGGTCCTGTGGGGCTTCTTTACTGCATACAATGTCTGCAGAAGAAGAAGAGGAGGTAGAGTTAACTGTGCCCAGAGTGACACTTTTGAGATTGAGACAATCAGACTGGTGACAAAATCCGTAACTTTTAAAGAAAGTTATAAATGTGGAAAAAAACCCCCCACAAAAGTCTGGATTGATTTCTAATCATCATTTGAGTGAGGTAGATCTGTGTGCCAGTTAAATGTGGTTTGACCCTGAGAACGACCTTCTCTGTTTCTGCCTCCAGGCTACAGCCCTCAGGAAGCCCTGACTCTGGCCCTGGCAGACTGGCTGCAGGAGTTCATGAGCGCAGATCAGCCGGGAGGTAGAGTACAGCCAGGCTCAAAATTCAGGAAAGCCAACGAGACAGGAGTCCAACCGACTCGTGCCTGCAGGTGCCTGTCGGTCGGCTCGGCTCAGAAAAGCGTCGCCGGACGAGGAGCCCATGCAGACGGACGTGGCCGAGAGCCTCTACGTTCCCGGACCAGGAGACAACCCGCTGTACACGGCCGAGCCGCTGACTCTGGACGACCTGAACCTGCTGTCGGACCTCTTCTACCTGCCGTACGAGCACGGGGCCGCGGCCAGGCACATGCTGGAGGAGCTGGACTGGCTCAGAACCCACCGTGAGGCTGCCGCAGCGCAGACGGAAGAGGTCGGGTAGGGTTCTTTTAAACACTTCCTGAAGCGTCCGAGTTCTCTTCACGAAATATTTCCGTTCGATTCCAGTGGCGCGGCCGGGCAGGGAAGTTCGACGGCATGTGCGAGGCGGTGGTGCAGATGTTCAACCGTCTGTCCAACGCCCCGAACCGCAGCGTTTTGTACGACCTCTACAACTACATCTGCGACATCAAGAGCGGCGTCGGACTGGCTCGGGCCTACGTCAAGACTCTCGGTGGGAAAACCTTTTCTGCTGCGAGGACAGTTAGCAGGCAGGATGCATCATGAGAATGATCAAAATTTATGAGAGTTTTACACCTTTAGAAGCTTATTTTATTAATATTTTTAAAAAACGTATATGTTTTATACATATTTTTTTTATTACATTTCAAGATTTTATTTGTGTTGATTAAAAATACAAAATTTTGTCTCTAAAAATGTTTATATTACTTAAGGCATTTATCGTACCGTTTTTAATTTATTGTGACGAATCACAATAAGAACTTAGATTCATCCAATTATGACGAACACGCCCAAAACTGCCCATTTTAGCAGGATTGTTACTATTTTACTATTTTATCCTCTGTTTGTTCATTAAACGCATCAATAAATTTTAAAATATGATTAAATGCAGGTACTGGGTACAATCTAGTGATACAAAACACAGTTCTTTGTGACTAGTTTCCCCAAAAAGCCATTTTAAAACTGGTAATGTTTGTCAACCTATTATTGGTATGACAAGTGGTCACAGCCCTGCAGTTCCCTTGACAACAAGCCACAGATTATCTGTGGGATTAAAGGTCAGGGGAGTTTGGAGAGGTACCAAGTGCTGCTGGGAAATGAAATCAGCATCTCCATCAGGTTTTAGCAGACATGGACTTCATAAAACAAAGTGGACCTAAAGTCACCACCAGCTGTGGAAACGTCACACTGGACGTCAGGCTCTTTCTCTGGAGCAGTCCAGATCAAATGCAACATTTTCTTTCATCAAGAAAATTGTTTGTTACCAAATGTTTTCCTTTCACTAAACTTTTCTTTCTTTGCTTGGATATCAAACTGTGATTTTTAGCAATGACTGTTTATGGCTGAGACCTGAAGTTCAGAGTCTTCCCCATAATAAATGACGGCTATAACATAAAACCTGTTTTGTGTTTTATTTTCTTTAACTATTGTCAAAATTAACCAAAATGATTAAAAACTGTACATGTTAGCTGGCCAGTTGGTGTTTATTAAAAGTTTATATCGTGTGTTTTATTTCCACAGGAGGTCAGGATCAACCCTCCGCTCAGATACTGACCGACGACCCGGAGCCCTGGGGCTTCAGAGGAGGCCTCTCCGGAGAGTTCCAGGTAACCAAAGCAGGGTAGTGACTTCTTCCAAAATAATATTCGGTAATGACTCAACACCCGCAGGAAACGAGGAAACCGAAGTTGGAGAAAGTCGGAAGTTAAAACGTTGGCGTTTTGAATTTGCAGAGGATGCTTCCAGGACATGGAAACAGGGATCTATTCAAACACCCTCCCGTGACTGCAGTCTACTGCATACGTCCTTACTGCAGCGACGACGAGGTGAGGTCCGGCGCCGAGGCACCGTTTGGGTTGTATTTAACCTGTGACCTAACGTGAAAACTGTTCTGTTAGGCTGAGGTGCAGAAGATTTTTAAGGAGATGCAGAGACGAGAGGAACAAAGCCCGACACTCATCAGTGACCGGTAAGAAAAAGCCCCCCAAAAAAATATTTATTGTTTTTGTTTCTGGGGAAATGGCACCAAAAGAGTGGCTACATATTCTCAAACTAGATATAAATTAGAGTTATCTTTAAAAAAAAATAGCCAACCCAGGTTTTTTTTTTTTTTAAATTGGAGTTTTTATACTTTGTTTCCCTAAACCTGTACTAGCTTTATTTTGAAAGATGTGAATTTGGGACGGGATACTTTCTCTTGCTTTTTTGAAGAAGTGCTCATGTTTGAGAAGATAACAGATTAATTAACAACACTGCTTTTCTTTGTACTTCCCTCTGTAAGGATGCTTCATTTTACCCACTTCTATTGTTACTTTTTCTTTTTTAACTTTTCGTTTCAGGCTTAATATCTTGACAGTTATTTGTCCCCCAGGTCTGAAATCGTAAAATATCCACAGCAGCTGTTAGCTGCCAGCTCCCCATCAGTGACGAGTATCTGCGCTGTAAATATTTCCTCTGCGTCCTAACGTGCTCTGCTGGCCGTCCGCAGCCTGTCCTCCGGGGACGTCGCCCCCTCTCCTTCGTGCGCTCTTGTAGTGGAGGATGACATCGGGGTCTGTGGTTATGCGCTGGCGCTCACCGATGCCAAACAAGCTGCCGGCACAGAGCAGGTGGTCAAAAACTTAAGATCCCAGTGTAAGTTGCTGCAACAGTTGGTGGAAATAAACAAAGTCTGACTTGTCCGAATGTTGCGTTGTGGTTCCAGAGGTCAGGAAGTGACGCCTTGTTAGAGGATTACCCCTCCCTGGTTGTGGTCCAAGTGCTGCCTCGGGTCACTGATCCGTCCCCGGCCAGGCGTATGGTCACTCAGCTGCTGTCTTCCATCAGGAGCAGCGGTAAGTCGCCCTGACTCAAAGCTCTGAGGGCTAATCGGTGAAACTCAATCTATTTGGGTCTAAAGGAGAACCTGCCCAGCTCTGTTCCTGCAGCTTTACTTTACATCAGTCATGATCAGAGTTGGGGAGTAAATAGTTACGTTCTTTCTGGGAACAATGTACCTGTAGTATTATTACTCTGCACTTTTTACTTCTACTAGAGTCATTTTGGTATGAAGTTTGGCTACTCTGACTCTTCCCACAGTGGGTAATTTCACTGAATGGAGAATTAGCTTGTTTTAACTTTAAGTCACCCGATATACACCTGCAGTTTTTGTTAAAGTTTTATATTGAGT
The DNA here is from genome assembly GCA_010277015.1 of Poeciliopsis turrubarensis. NCBI lineage: Eukaryota > Metazoa > Chordata > Actinopteri > Cyprinodontiformes > Poeciliidae > Poeciliopsis > Poeciliopsis turrubarensis. The sequence continues at coordinate 6,473,189 of VMRN01000013.1, forward strand.
AAAATCTTTTTGGAAAACTGTTTTTTTTTTTTTTTTGTAAAAGTTTTTTAGATTTTCATTTTGGTCCTTAAAACTAGAATTTCCACATAACATATTTTAGTTCAGATCATTTCGATTTTTGATATTAAATTATTGATGTTTTGATAAGTGACTTATTACTTTATTTTTTATTTTTTTTTTTTTACCAAATACTTCTTTATTCTTGCTTGAGTAATTTCTTGGATGGCTGCTTTTTACTTTTACTTCAGTAGAAACTTGTAGTTCTGCTGCTGCCTCTGATCCTGATCGTCTTCACCTTGCTTTTGAAACTAGACCTGCCTGAATGTGTACTCCTGAATTGAAAGTATTTTGTTAAATTAGATCAAAGACAGACTCTTATTGACTCTGTTTAACCTTCAGGCTCCAGAGGAGTTTTCTGCGAGCTGAGGCAGAGCGACCGGAGGATGATCGACTTTTACTCTAAGCTCGGTTCCTTCGAGCACGTTCCCGTGGGCAAGAGTCTGCCTCAGGATGCCGTCGTCATGGCAACAAAGTTCCAGTAACACAGAAGCGTTCAGGATGTTGGTAAACGGCGCTCATCAGTTTGAATTAAATCTTTCACCTTCTCTTTAACGTTTTGTCAACGTTGTCTCTGCAAGGATATTTTTTCAATAAATTGGAAACATCCACAGTGAATCGTTAGTTTCTAAGTTCAGAGGGACATTTATCAAGGCGACACATTCACACACACACCAAGACAATTAAAGAATGCATTTTATTTGTCATTTTGACACTACAATGAGAATATATTAAGAATTAATCTTTGATTAAATAGCTGTTTTTAGATTTGTTCTCTCGCTTTAGAAGCTTAAAAAAAGTTTAACTTTGGAGAAGGAAATAAAGATGTACAAAGATCAGCAACAACAAACTTCCTGCCTGGTTCAGTAACCGTGCTTCATGTCTCCTCTACAAATGAAGGGATCAAAAACATGACAAAGGTCAGGGCTTCTCAGCAGTAAAACACAAACAGGACTGTATTTAAGATTAAGGACACTTTTTTTTTTTTTTCTCCATTTGTTGAACCCTGAGTGATCAGCTGAGCGACGCTGCACAGAGATGTGCTTTCACTGCATCTGAATATGAAAAGCCTGTTTAAAAAAAAAAAAGCTACACTGCTGTTGATCTTTTGAGTAAAACAAATGTAATATGCTTATAATGTGGGATTTAAAGGCAAATTTATACATATCAAACACTGAAAATGGAATGTATGCTTGTATAGTCATTCCAAGTAGGAACGCTAAAACAACAAATTGTTTAGTTGAGCTGTTTGTTCAGTGTGGAGCGATTATACAAACACATTTGAAATTAAAAAAGAAAAGTGGGAGTGCACGTCTGAAATGACTCTGGATTACTTTGAATCCACACAGGAACATACAGGCTCAAACAGGTTCTGGATGAGGCTTTGTGCAAACCAAAGGACACCATAGCAACAGTGAAGTACGGCGGTGGCAGCAACATGCTGTGTGGCCATTTTGTTGCATTGCACACAACAACAGAAGACAACTAAATGGTTGAAACTTGGACACAGTTGGGTTCCAACAGGAAATGAATCTATGCAAGCATCAGAACAAGATTTAGAGTGAAAGGAGACAATATCGAGCTTCTGGAATGGTTCTGACTTTGACCCAAACAAGTCTATAATCTGTGCAAAGAAAAATCAAACAATTTGAATGAACTAAGGTTCACATCCAGCATTGTGTGGAGAGTGCCATGACTCTGGTACATGTCAAGCCTTTCCAAAAGAACAAATCTCCGCTCATGGGGTTTGTTTTTCCAAGTAGTGTATTTAGACTTGAAAACCCCTGGTATAAATCCAATTTGATGATGAAAGCTAAAGATATTATAAAACAAGCAAAATGAAGAAACGCAGACAGCCGTCTCTTTAAATGTGCACTGATATGAGGCAGAAACGCCTGTGGTAATAAATTACATTTTCTTCTGAAACATCAAATCCTCCACAGTGAAGAGAACTGCTGTGCTTGTCATAATCAGTAATGAAGAACGCCATCATCAGAAAATATTTAGCACCTTATGAAAAGGGGAAAACACATTTTTTTAGCTTTGATGTTTGGTGTAAATCCTGATTATTGTTTTAAAAGCACTTTTATTTTCGTCCCTTTTGTTATAGATTCAACTCCAGTCGGGTCTCTTCTCAAAATGAAATAAATAAAAAAAACATCTAGCAGCACTGGGGCGATGTAGGTTTGACTCTAGTGTTTGACGACGGGAGACATCAGCAGAAGCACATTTTTTCACAGCTGGTTCTGTTGACCTTTCACCTTTCAGAAAATGTTACACCCTTCATGCTCTCTAGCTGGCATAACGTGATATGAAACTTTCACCCTGCCACATTTCAAATGAACTCCAGCCCTTCATACTTCACGTCTCCCATCTTGGTCTCGGGCATCAGCAGCCGTCCGTCCAGCGTAAAAGCGATGATGTATGTGGCGATCCTGCCTGCGTCCTCCTCCGACTTCAGAGCCAGGACGACCTGGTCGTCGGTGTCGGGAACGAACTTGAACGAGGAGAAGCCGTGGGTGGGGTTGAAAGGTCCGACGCGCTGCGTGGTCACGTGGCTGAAGTCCGCGGGGCAGGACAGGAGCAGGTTGGTGGCTCGGCGCTCGTCGGCCGTCTCCTCGTAGTGCTCGTGGCTGGCACGGCGAGGCAGGAAGAACCACCGCTGGAGGCGCTCGCTCCAAGCTGCCGATTCATGGATGAGGTAACCTGCAGAGCGCAAGAGGATTTCATTTACACTTTACCCCTGCTGACCGAACTTTGCCGCACGTCCACTTTTATATGTTGAGTGGGACGATCGTTTCTAGTCGCAAAACTGAATTAACTTTATCCAGGACCTTAAGGCGGAAACATTTCATCATGTTGAATACAGCGGGACAAATCCTTATTCTATGAATACATTTTTTTTCATTTTGTGCCAGATAAAGTCAACGGAAGCATCCATAAAAACCAAACATTACATTCTGCTTCCTACAATAAACGTTTTTAATAAAATGTTTGATTTACACAGAAATTGGCTGGTGGCCGAGCAGCTTTCATCAGAAAGTTGTTCCTAAAGTTTTACAGCTTTGATCCTGGTGACCCCTGGCCAGCATGCCTCAAATGTTTTCCTGCTGCGGCACACCTAAATCCAATGAATGGACCATTGTTAAGCTTCTACCAAGCTTGCTGGGGAGGAACTGACCTACTTACTTCAACCAGTCGTATTAAAGTAAAACATAAAACACATGACTTCAGGAAGAAACATGAATCCTGACAAGAACTTCTGTTTGTAAATGTAGGTAATACTTCATCAAAAGATATGATTTAAACTGGTGCTCCACTCGGCTCAGGTTTAGGTGCCACGCTTTTTAGTCTTTTCGCGCAACCGACCCGACGAATGGTATCGACGGCAGACATGCACCTGGTGGTTTGATCCCTGCAGCTCTCCGCAGGGCGGCGTAATAAGGCACCCAGTTTTCATGCTCCACGCCGCCTTTATAGTCGATCACTTTCACCCACTCTGGGTTGTTGTTGACGAATTCCCCGGACGTCGTCGTCCACTCTTTCCCCAGACCTCCAACGTACAGGTGCTCGTCCTTCACTGCCAGCCACTCCGCCTTGAATCCTGCACAGAAAATGAAAGCATCAACTATAATCACAAACAATTCTTTGGAAAAGTCCTCCTTGCTCTTCAACTTATTGCTTCAAGATCAGACTTGAATAGACTGCTTTGGGACTTGGTGTGACAGACCAACCCAAACTAAATAACCAAAGTCAAAAGTGAGGAAGACGATTCTCGACTTTCCAAGTTTTCAAGAGACAATCTGTGATGTTTTGTGGATTTGTAGTCACCGTCTTGTACTCTGGTGCCTCTAAATAAAACATCCAAATGGCTATAAGTGTACGGAAACTAATACATCGCCCTGTGTGGGAGCTTGAAGCTACTGAGGTGGGCAACGGGGCGTTATGAATGAAAACTTATGAAAGTCCAACAAACATCAGCAGTGTTTGTCTTGTAAGATTAAAAATGTATTCTTCACCACTGACTGCTTTTGCTGTTCCACAGGCCGTCTCGATATCCAACATCACCAAACCTGAGTCACAACAACACAGCGATCACGGACAACTCTTTTGACCACCAACATCTGGCTGACCCTAATCAAATGTTCCTGCCTTTCATACAATCATTTACAAACAAAAAAACAACATAATAATGTGAGGGTGCTTTTCTTTGACAGAGATCAGGCAGAGCTCAGAGTTAAAGGGAAGAACGATGGAGTTAAATTCATGACAATCCTCAGCTCAGAGGTTTGCTTTCCAACAGGACAACAAACCTAAACAGTGGAACGGTTTAGGTTGAGGCATAATCATGTCTACAATGGTCCATAAAAGGTTCAGGAGGTATGAACACAGTTGGAAGGTACTAAAGTTCTCGACTAAACGTTCAGTTTTTGTTTTTCTTAAAAGGAATTGTCGTCAATCTTTGGCGTTCCTCAGCCGTGGCACTGACCTTTAGACACGGAGCCATCGCCATCAGGAAGTATCACCCAGGGAATGGCTCTGCTTCCCTCAATCCTGTACACCACGCCTGTGCGGTCATCCACACTGTAAAGGTGACCGTTGAAGGCCACCAGTTCTGACAGTTCCATACCTGCAGGCACAGCGTTGCACCACATATTAATATGAACATGCACATCCGCATGTAGAAGCGGGATTTTAGTCACGTACCTCGTCCTTTCTCCGCCAGACTGCTCTCCAAGGTGAGTGTGTCCGCATCCCATTCCACCTCCAGTCTGTCCGCGCTCTCTGAAACGGTCACATGGCCTCTTTTCATGTAGCTAAACCACGTCTGACCCTTGGAGCTTTGGGACGCCGTGTCCAGGTCGGCAATCACTCCTATACGGTAGCGAATGCCATGCGGCGTCCTCTCTGGTGGACTCAACGGGTATGTGTCATTGTAGGGCTTTTTCCTCTTTAGACACCAAGAGAGTCTTTGTGAACTCACATCCTCCTCTCTGCGAGTTTGAAAACTACCTCTGGTTGGTGCGTTTGTGTTCCCTACGGTCCGGTGCAGGTACAGCATGAGCACTAAGGCCAGCAGGGCGGTCACGATCAATGCTCTCCATCTGGGATGGAAGCGCAGGTCGGAGGCACTGGCCTGTGTCATGGACGCCAAGGCCAGGGGGAGGCCTCGGACCGCGAAGCCGAAGGAGTTCATGGAAGTGTCGGGTTCATCCTTGGAGCCAGCTGTGGGTTGGAGATGAAAACTTCCACCGCCTGGAGAAGAAGAACAAGGAGGAACATCAGCAGGCTTACACAAAATGTACAACCTAGTTGAAAAGTTTGAGGTTTTTGTGAAGTGTGAGACTACTTTAATAACAGCTGGAAAAGAATATCCACTGGTAGGGCAAGCTGCTAAAATGGGCTCTTGTTCCTATTGTTCCTTATTCACAACAGGGCTTTGTTGGGCTGAGCAGACCGCATACCAAACAGGAACAGAACTCCACGAACGTACCAAACCATCAGGAACAGAAGCAGCACACCCTTACCCTGCTGTCTGCCTTCATTTATTAACGTGTTGAACTGCTCTCAAGATTATACACTTGTCTTTTTTTTTTTTTATCCATTTTATAATTTTTTTACACTAATCTGTTGTACAAAATTCCCTCTCCTTGATTTAACTTTCTTGTTTGTCCTGTGAAGTACCTTAAGACGACTTAAAAGTTTAGCCGACTGTTATTCTCAAACTGTTTCATCTCTGTCAGAAACTTAAATAGGCAAAGAGTCGTGGTACCTGCTGAAATAAGAGATCCGTTATTGTTCATGTTACTCCAAACAGCGACAAATGGAGCAAATCTGTTCCCAGCGATTTTGAATCTTTTAAACAATCTTTGACAATTTAAATATATACACTCTAAGCAGAATATTAATCCTAAAACAACTTAAAATTGTTAAGTGTATATGTATATACTGACTAGGTTGTACAAGATTTATTAAAAAAAAAAAAAAAAAAAAAAAAAAAAAATAAAATAAATATTTTTCAAAAAAATAAATTAAAAAAAAAAAAAAAAAAAAAAAAAAAAGGTTCACATGAATATTTGCCAAGAAGTCATCTGGGTGGAACAGATAATCTTACGTCACATAATTCCCCCGGTGCATCCGCTGCTTCCTCTCTGAACGTGTTCACGCTTGTCGACTCTTTAAACTGAGCACGCAAGGCTTGACGGAACAAAAAGAGCTTTTTGTCGCTGCTGAATACATAACCCAGGCCACAGGCCAAAACTCAACCTTGTTGTGCGGCGTAAAAAGAATTAAACTATTCACCCTTCCTTCGCCTCCTCTCCCCTGAACAGGCTGCTACTCTCACGTCGTTCTGCTCTGCGCACATCCCTCAGAGAAAGCCGCTTGTTCAGCACCTCGTGTTCACATGAATAATTGAGTTCAGCGGGTCTTCTTCCTTTACCCTCTTGTAGAACATCTCCGGTTTCACAGCCAAAACTAACTTGGATTTCTTAGTACTGAATTTGTAGTGTTGATATGAGAAAGTCTACAGCACGCAGCTTAAAGATGAATTTGATGCAAAAGTTACAATTTTGATCTGAAATGAATTTTTCCCACAAAATGGAGTAAAAGTTGCACTTTAAATCCTCTCAAACACATTTTTAGGGACATGAAAAATAAAAGTGGACTCTTTCTCAGGAAGTAAATGAAAACATGGCAAACCCCAACAAGGCCGCAGAAAGGAAAGCGATGAGACTGAAGTTGCAAAATCTCTGCCTTTCCTGTTTGATGTTTAGATTCCTTTATTGTTTCTGATTCTTCACACTGGAATGTTTGAAAGCATTTTCTTGTCCAATATTACTGTACTATAAACAAAGAAAAATAATGCATATTTCATTTATAGTTTGGTTTTATCATCTGTTACGTAGAAAAAGGGGAACATGTTTGAACTAGTAGGCAAAAATGGGTTCAAAAAATTATTTTATTTTAAAACTCCCTTGAACATTTCTTTTGGTTCAGCTGCTTTGATTTTCTGTGGAGGAAAATCAAAGCAGCTTTTCCCTAAAAAGAGGAAAAAACAAAATGATACAAGTAAAAAAATACCTCATTTAAGAAGAGATATACGTAAATATTTTTTTTAAGTGTCTCTTGAATATTTTTGTCAACTCCTTACATGCAGGGGATTTTCAAAAACCTAAAATATCGTTCGTATTCAAGCGTGACGTAAGTATGGCGTCATCTGCGGTTTTAACTGCTATACGCCGGTGGGACGTTACGTTACGTAACGGGGCAGAAAGCGATCACAACTGTTCATGTCGAGAATCGGCCGAGCGCGGCGAACTGTGTCAGACTATTTCAACCGTCACTCGACAACTTTTGTCGCGTGTAAACGACGAGAGAATTAATTGGAGCAATTCCACCGTGAGCTCGAGTCTGGGGTCACGAAAGCCGGTTAAAGGGTTCATAAACTTTGGCGGTGCGGGCTGAATTAGCCGGTTTAAACGAACACAGATAAGCTCCTGAAACCCTAAGCCGAAATGTCCGAACGCGGCCAAGCGTCTCACGCTGGCGGAGAGTTGTGTCTCCCCTACCTCCAGACGACTCGTTAGCCACTTGGCTAACATCGGCTAGCGACAGCAAGTTGTAGACGTTTAAATTTCGCCCCGGCTCACCGAGGACGCTGCTCGTCAACTTGTTTTATTCGCCCGACCCGCGTCCCCATTTCTGCCCCGGCAGCTCACCTGATGCGGAGGCTTCTCGCGACGCCCTGTTGGCCGGTGACGGTCTCCTCCTCCACCGGAGGAACCGCTGCTGGGACTCCCTGCTGCACAGTGAGGGTTAAAGGGCGCCTAACGGCTCTTTAGCGTCATAGACAAAACATGGTGGTTTCTACGCAGCCACGTCTATGTGTTGAAACAGCTATCAGACACTTAAAAGTCTTTCTTGTCAAAAAATAAAATAAATATATATATAAATTTAATTGTTTATTTTGGTATTTAAAGTACAAATTAAATCAATAAATTCAGAAAATCTCAATTGAGATCACTTTTTTTTCAATCAAAGGAGCAATATAATGTATGCAGTAGGTTATATTGAGGAAAGCAACAACTGTTGTTAAAGATGTTTGTATTTTGATAGTGGGTGGCTGCCATGTTTTGTTTGTACTCAAGATCATTATTTACTGTTATATTCCCAGTCAGAAATAGAACAGTAAAGTCCACTGAATGCCAGCTTGGAAAGTCAGAGGTCAGAGTCGCCCTGAATTCTATATCAAATGTCTACACAAATAGAAAACAAAGTCATAAACATTGCTGATATGAAGCATTTATCACATTTTACAGCGGCACACATCATACCATACAATTGTACATGTTTTTGCAATGTTTGCATAATCAAAACGCATTGTTTTAAATTGTTCGCCTAATTACACATAAAACATCTAGAGTTGAAGGAATGCAGTAGTTATTTTTCTACTTCTGATGTTTTTCGCTACAGTACACAATGCGACTGTACTCCGTCCGTAGTTAGGTGGATGGTTAGAGAGAATAGTGTTATCATCAGATTGTAAATAGCACAGCATCAAATGCCATCAGATTTGAAACTACCATCTGCAATGACCTGATTTTGTTCGAGGTCGTTCCCAGACAAATCAAACGCACAGTAATATGTAAAGTAGTTTGGTAAATTACCGTTTCATTAGATTTGTTTTATGAAGTCTGATATTAACAATTACAACAATAGTTGGTTTGTTAACCCTTCCCAAACCAACTATTCTTTGGATCACAGTTCAGCTGGATTAAACGGTAACGAGCACTCTGAAATTATTATGAAACGATGAGTCACTGAATTCACAAACAGAAACAACCGACCACATGTTATCTTAAATATAAATATTTATTGTATTCTACGATGATGATAAGCAGAACATGGCGTAAATACTGTTAAACAATGTGCGATGCTACAATATGCAGTGCAAATCAGAGTGTCACTGTTACGGTTTAATTTGAACCAAACCTCATGTCTGGAAATCAAAACTCTGCAATAACATATCAGGCTCAGGAACAGCTATAGACCATCATCATGTGTTACGTCAGGATTCTCCCGGGTCAGATCTCAGTGCAGAGCTGGAGGTTCAGGGAAAACGCTACCTTCATGTTGAATGAAGGTATGCAATTACTGTTTTACTGAAGATTGTCAAAGAAAAATAAAAACAGCAGTAATCAGACTTACCCAGCCCAGTCAGACTTATTTTTGAGTGGAGTAACAGTCCACTCAAAAATATTTAATGTGCAGTGGTATCATGCTTCATCACAACATCAACGTTCACAGTAGTCCGGCAATCTGTTAGCGGCCGAGCCTGAGAGGTGAATTCTGCCACGACGCACTGCAGTGAAGCGAAGGTGTTCCAAACATCCAAAGCTCAGTTAGGACTTCTTGACGACGAACATTTGCAAATAATGTAAACTAAACCATCAGAACAACTGATGTCACCTGGATTTATCTCAAAATGGCCAAAAAGAAGAACATTTACCACAGAGAAATGCTTATTTTCTCATTGTGGGTGAACTGGGACTGATCAGAGGTTTGTTGAACACTTCAGCTCTTCCCCATCATCCTCAGGAGGAGCTGCAGAGAAATGAAGCCATTAAAGTAAAGAGTTGCAGCTTTTGACGTTACAAGCGAAAGTTACAGGCTATAAAGTTAACATGTTCAGATTTCTCAACAGGTTGAACCTGTAGATGATGAGTGTTTTGTCATGAAACATTTACATTGTGTTATGATATAAATAACAGTTTAACTGTCTTTTAAAATTCCCTAAAGTGCTGTTTATCAATAGTTCTCTGGTCTTTTTAAGCTCTTTTCTTTCTGAAAAAATGTTTTTTGAGTGTTTATATTATTAGTTCAAAGTCGTTTTGATGATGATATAAAAAAAATATATAAAAATAGGACAATCCTGAAAAAACTGATTCGTGGCAACAAAAGACTGGGATGAAAGTTCACTTAACGTGCAGTCAAAGCAAGAGATCAAAAGACAGAAAGGCCTAGTCAAAACCCAGTGGTAAATAAAATGGAGATCTGTGTCACTGTTATTTTATTAACACTGGTCTCTCAGGATCAGCATGAAAATGTTTTTTTTCCAGTTCCGTGGATACAGCTAGCTGCCTTTTTCCACAACAGGAGAGGGTAAAGAAATAAAAAGTCTACTCATGTTCAGATCCAGCTAAACGCTGATGAATCCACCATATTGACAAAATCCCACGTAACAGAACGTGAAGGGAGCGTGTACCTTGGTCAGGTGATAGTCTCCATCTACCAGCTGCTCAATGATGCTGAAATGGTCTGTGTTCGCCACATCCTCCATGCTCACAGTCAGTCCTGCTGCTTCCAGCGACTGAGACACACACACACACACGCACACGCACACACACACGTAAGAGAAGTTAGTGACAAGAGAAATTATGTCTGGTTTAATTTCAGAGTGGCAGCTTGATTATTTTCAAAACAGAATGAGGTAGAAATATGCTTCTATCGGGCACGAAAGTCTGAACAACAGAGACAACGTTCCCAGCAGTGTTTAGTCTCGGCTGTGGCCACTAACTTTGTAGTATTCCTCTGACTGCTTGCGAAACTCCGGCGAGTCGTTCTGGGCGACGGCCACGACGATCTGACAGCCGGACGAGGATTGCTTGAGCTGGGGGACCAGCCGGCTGGGGCTGTTTCTCACCGCCACCTCCCTGCAGACACAAAGGAATGAGGCTCCGACTGGCACCGGCTCGGCGCGGTTACAGAGATGTCAACGACAACATTTGCCACCACAGCTTGATGCTCTCCAGTCGAGACCATTTAAAGGAGAACCGGGACATAGAAGTCACAGCAGGAGTTCAAAACGTCTAAAATCAAATCTGCGTTTTCTTTCTTTAAGCCTTAAATTAACCCTTTGAGCATCGACAGTAAAGTAATTCGTTAACTGGGATCAACCGCTTTTTTTCTTTTTTTTTTTTTTGGTGTATTTTCTCCCTCTGTTGATTCAGAACTGAAGAAGTCCAGGAATCGGTTAAGCAGAACCAGCCAGTCGACTGAAAGATCTCAAAAAGCAACCAATCGTGTCCAGATCTAATTTTAGATTTTTTTCTGATTATCCCAATTAAGTCTGAGTAACTGGAAGGCCTCACTCATTTTAATTAGCTAATTCAACAATCTGAAACTCCCATCTAATCATTTCTTATCTTTATAAACTCACTCAGAATCCATCGACTCAATCTGAAATCCATAGATTAAAACTGTCTGGACTATACAAAGATCTGCAAAACTCGATCTCTGCCAGCAGTTTGAAAGTTAACAGTGTGCAACAAGGATTCTGTGTTTATGGAAAAGGTTCTTTTTTTTTCCCCAAATGTGTGATTACTCCAGGGAATCGGAACAGAGCAGCACATGGAACCTACTCTGTCATCTTCAGAGGCTCGTTGACGTACGTGGACAGGATGGGCAGCAGGTCGTATATGCCGCTCACAAGGAAAGCACCTTGGAGGAAAACGAAAGCGCCAGTGAACAAATAAAATCAACCGGATACGTCTGAGCCTATCTTCCCGAAGGCACCGGCGAGGCTGGCCTGATCCTCTGCGACTTACCTTTGATGTTTGGTGTGGCGCCGTACTGGGACCAGTCGGTGGAGAGCACCATAGCGGCCAGGTGGGCCCCTGCAGAGTGGCCACACAGGTACAGACCACTGAATAAGGAACCACAGAGAGCTCATTTAACACACCGGAGCTGATTCTGGTGAAAGCAACGTCCACCGTGGTGAGCGTCCTTCGAACTTCACTATCAATTTGTCTTTTTGTTTACCTGATATGACAGTACTGCTGAATGACAGAAACAACGCTCCTGCGAACCTGAGACACCATCAGATCCATGTTACCTGAAAGGGAAGCACAGCACACAGCTGACATTTCCAGCGCATCTCCTCAGATTAACTTTTCATCTGCAGATCAGAAATGACTCTACCTTTGGGGGCAATGTCGTAGCCAACGGCAACCACGACCACGTCCTTATCAACGAGTGGGACAGCCATGAATCCAGACTCCTCTTTGCTGCAAAGAGTTTCTTTCTTTTAACCCGACGTCTTCATTTACATTAGAAAACAAAGCATTGAGTGAGGAGCGGTACCTGAGGAACTGCCAGTAGCCTCCGTGGATGTAAATAACAAGGTTGACGTCTGAGAGAGAGAACATGCAGCCGGTTATTGGTTACCCGGGAGTAGATTCAGGACATCTGAAACATGGCTCCATACCCAAAGAGGCGGTCTTGGGGATGTACACGTCCAGTTTCTCTCCATCGCCCTCTCCGTACGGAACGTTGATTAAAGTTTGAGCCAGACCGCGGGCTCGCTCTGTACCTGAGGAGAGAACGGAATCCAAAAATTGAAAAGAAAAGGATGGAAGAGCCACCTTTAAAGCAAACGTTTCAAATCAATCTGGGGAATATGTGAAACATACATTATTTTAAATGGTTTGTATTTATTACATTTTTAACAAACGGCGTGATGTGACCACATTTGGTGAACATGTTGCTACAGTGTTTGGCTGCACAAGTAACAGAGAAGTAGCTTATTATTAGCCTGCACTACTAACAGTAGTTGTCCTGGTCATTGAACACATTATTCGAACTATTCCACCAGGTTTTAAACTTCACTGGTTACGGTGGGGGGACGAGGTCACTCCTTCAGAACGAACACCATAAACGGCATCATTTTGCTTTCATTTTTTTCCAGCAAATTTGTCCTGAATACCACTAAAGGAAACCCAAGCGTTATAGCTGAGCACTGAAGACACAATATATCCATCATGGACTGAAGAGAGAGGTGTGGGTTTTCCTTCTGAAACTGTCAACTTGATTTCGGCTTCAAGAAAACTACCTTGGAGTGTATAAAGGAATGTACCAATCATTAGAGCTGTGCTGTTCTGACTGCGACAGGTTGGGGGAAAAAAATAAATAAATCAGTGCAATGGTGGACAAGTCTGTCACCAGGCTGCCGTGAGACTATCAGGCAGCCTCTTTCAATTCTCCCTAGGTGTGAGGTGTGTGTGTGTGCATAGTTATGTTAGCTGGAGAAAGGCACCAGCATCCCTCTAGGGACAAGGGTGTTAAAACATACATGAGAACAAGGGTGTTAGAACATGCATACATACATGAGAACAAGGGGGGAAGGAAGTAAAAAAGGAAGGGAGGAAGGAAGGAAGTGGAGAAGGAAGGAAGGGAGGAAGAATGCAAAGAAAGAAGGAAGGAAAGAAGGAGAATCTTACTATGTTAGATCTTCAATAAAAGCATATTTTAAATTTCTACAAATAAAACAAAAGATAATATAATGCAGTCATATTTTAGTGGTGAGTCTCTTAGTACTTACAATAAGAAACAGCAGGCATGTAGCATATGTGTGAGGTCAACATGTAAACCCAACTGTGGATATACAATTACTGTTAATTCCTGCTGTGTGATTAATTATGAACAATAAAAACCTAGACATGTTTTAGCTTAGCTAGCGTGTTTTAAGCTAAAAAAATCGCAGTCATTGCCTAAAAAATCCCCCCCCCCCCCCCCCACACACACACACACACACACACATCGCTTCAAACTTCCAAACTCATTCATAACTATCCGACAGGGCTTTCAGATGTACTCAGATTTACGGATGCACAACACCGGCGCTCCGACCGACAGCCCCGTCGCTCTGCCAGATTAAAAACAAAGTTACCGCGTCGCCGGTGAACAAACCAACCTTCCTTCAGAGCCTTGACGTGGGCCTTGATCACGTCGTCTGCCGCCATCCTGTGAGACCACCTGCTGGGCGAGTACTGCTTCTCGAGCTCCTGTTGACAGAAAGACGCCGCTGGGAGCCGCTACGCCGCCATGCGAGCTGGCACGCCGCCAGGCAGGGAGGGGTATAAACACAACAAACAGCGCCCTCTGCTGGCGACACGGCTGAACTGCATGTACACTTGTTTTATATTCTTTGTTCTTTTTGTTTGCAGAGTGGAATGCGTCTGTATTATTAAAATGCTCCATCTGATAAAGTTAGTAAATCATTAGCAAAGTTAATTAACATTTTTTCTAATCATTTGCAGATTCCTTCAGTTCTGCTACCAAGTGAGCTGCAATCATTTCTATAATCCTATCATTGAAGGGAGGCAATAAAGTTATCTTGCCTCTGCCTTACTCACTGAATCAGAAGAGCAGAATGAATGATCATCTAAAGGGAGTATTCATATTCTTCTCTTTTAAAAAAAATTTTTGGGATAAAAGTGATTCCGTCTATTTACGGTTCCTTACTTTATATACTCTGGACTCTACAGAGTCACATGGCTGACTAATCTGAACAATTTGCACAACCAGTAAAAACACTGAGCAAAGTCACCGGTCTGATCACTGGGAATCTTTGCTCAAAGGTCGTCGAAGCAGATCAATTCAAATAAACATATCACAATCATAAATCTTTCCCTTTGTTTTGTTAATCAAACGAGATTGAAAATTTCATTTGTTTCTAAAAACTCTATAAACAGTCAAATCACAGCTCATAGTGATCTGAACTCCTCCAGCTTCACATTATCTTCTATCTCCTGTCAGCAACCAAAGCACAAAAGGATAAAGTCGAAAACTCTTACGTCTTTCTTCATTTCTGTCCAGTGCATCGTTTATTTAGACGGAATACCTCGGATTGCTGCGAAGGAGTGAATCAGACCAGCATGTGCTGAGGATCTGGACTTTAGACTGCAAAGTTCCTCTGTGTAAACACACTGTTCACAGCTGAACCAACTGCACACCTTTTGTTTTATCAGGCTGGAGTTTGGACAACAGGCAAAGAGAAAACAAAAGAGGAACAGACGATTGTGGCAGTTTCTGTTCTCTTCTCAACTTGCAGCTGCATCTCAGGAACTGAGAATGTAATGAAACCTGATATCCAGCAATTTTTTAGAGAGACCAACTAACCTAACAGTATTGTTGCATGCACAGGGAGAACATGCCAAATACACTCAAATACACTCAGAAAGACCCCAGGCTGCCATTTGAACCCATGACCTTCTTGCTACAAGGCAACGGTGCAAGCCCTTGTAAATGATATGTTGTTTAAATAGATTTTCTACAAAGCCTTAAATTATTGGGAACAGAAACAATATCACCCTGTACTGTTGCATTGTTTGTGTGCTATTTTAGCTGCTATGCCTTTAACATATATGTCAGTTATAAGTTTCTCGTTTAAGTGATTTTTCTTTGAAAGGATTACTGGGAGTTGCTGTAAAGTGATTAGATTAACACGCTAAAATCCATTCTTCGACAGCAGTCATAGGAGTTCGTTCGAGAGCGGAAAAAATTCGGTTCTTCTGAGAGCCAAGCGAATCGGATCTTGGAAACAGTCTACAATTCCCACCACACACACAAAAAAACCGTCATTCTGTAATGAAAAAAAATCTCTGTAATTTGATTGGTCAGTAGTGGCGGGAGCCCGCCCCGCTGCAGCTGACAGCTATAGCTGATTGGTCCGCAGTGACACGTGACAATAAGGCTATTGGTGGAGATGTAGGATAAATATCCGACATTAGCGCGCCTCATTCAAAGACTTTCCGTACATCCTGCGCTAGCAACAAGGAGCATAACGCCTTTGTATTTTAACTTATATTTATTGTAATATATTATTAAGTGTGTATTTAAATCAAAATGGACTTCTTCGACTCGCCAGTTTGTCCAATCAGGCTACAAAACTCGCCAAGGAAATCCCGAGGACAGATTCAGGTTCGTATCAGCTGGAAAAAAAACCTAAAATGTATCAAAAATCAAGTAAAATCCAGCTGTGGATGTAAAAGAATCTAATCCTCTTCCTAGGTTTAACAGTTACACAATTGTCCTTGTTTTTAGATTATATTTGGGCCGATGTTTTCAGGCAAAAGGTGAGTAATTCTTTTATAACTTTTACCACAAAGTGTGTGATTGAACATCCTCGGTGTTCAAAATGAGGACGATCTCTGCTTTGATTTCCGCTTAAACGCCGCCATCCCGCCAATTCTGCTTTGTTTACTATTCTTCCATTCATTCACATCCTTCTTGTGCAATACACACAATTGCTATGCTTTTACATTCAAATTGGCAAGTTCTTTAGGACTCAAAAGAGATCTATATTTTATATTTTTATTTATTTAGATTGCACTGCAATTACAACAAATGTGATCTCCAGACACTGGTCTAAATTCATAAAAATTAAACAAGTGCAATCATATAATCAAGTGCAGATCTTGTTACTCACAGCACAGTTATTATTATTATTATTATTATTATTATTATCATTTTATAGTTGAATCAAAAATAATTTAATAAATACTTGTGCTGCATAATTATGTAAATGAATGTCCCAACTCTAATACGCCTTTGTTGACCAGTGTCTTGTGTTAGAGTGTGTTAGGTCAGAGTGTTAATTATTCTGCTTTTCATTAATGAATCTGCAGCACTGAACTGCTGAGAAGAGTGCGCCGTTTCCAGGTGGCCCAGTACAAATGTTTGGTCATCAAATATGCCAAGGACATCCGGTATTCAGACTCCGGTGTGGCCACACATGACAAGTAAGCTTCTGTTTTTCTTTTTGTTTTCCAGATATTTTTTAATCTTCGAGTATAAAACTTGATGCGATGAAGAGTATGAGTAT
Source organism: Poeciliopsis turrubarensis (assembly GCA_010277015.1). Classification (NCBI taxonomy): domain Eukaryota; kingdom Metazoa; phylum Chordata; class Actinopteri; order Cyprinodontiformes; family Poeciliidae; genus Poeciliopsis; species Poeciliopsis turrubarensis. Next base: position 6,489,912 of record VMRN01000013.1, read on the forward strand.
AAAACAAATACACCAAATTATAAGGCAGTGGAGATCCAGCATGTTTGGTGCCTTCTTTACGTACAACAATGCATGCATTATTATTATTATTATTATTATTATTATCATGAATAAATGCATGAATAAATCAGTGGCTGCTGATGAAAACAGTTTGGCAGGAATAACTGAGCCTGAGCTGACCCCTGCTGGTGATATTCTTCAATCACAGCAGCTTTTCCTGTCACACGTCACTGACCACTAGATTAAAATGGGTATGCTTGATGACAAATATTAATTTTGACAGTTATTAATACTCCGTTATCACAGAACCTCTTGTCAAATCCTTGATGAAAAGCAGAGACCCAGCTTTTCCTGGCTGAAGTCGGTATCTGGTTTTCTTTGAGGTCTGACCTCCGTGATCCGGTGGTAACTACAACCACCGCCTCCCCTGAGATGTACTAGTTTCCCGTTAAAATGAAAATGTTCTAACTATTGTATACAAACATGTATGCTCGCGACCTTCAATTGATTTCGATCCCTGGTGCATTTTTAGCAAAAGATGACAAAATAAAGAGACTAGACTGCATCAGATCATCCTTGTGGGGTTTGAACTTCACTATGAAGCATTTACAAACAATAGCAATCTTTTTATTAAGATAAAACCACACACGCCTTCATTTTTTTTCCATATGTACTGCTCGACCATATTCATTTTCTTTTGTGAATTTCATTCATTTTAATAAATTGTTTTGTTTTGTGCCATGTCCCAGCTGCAGTTACTAAATTAAAAAATTCAGCATGTAAAAAAATTTTTTTTAAAAATCAACTACTGCTTTGTTTCAGAACGTTAAAGGCAGAAAAATCCTCGAGTTTCCATTTTGTAATGAATGTCGTTTCAGATACACCATGGAGGCCGTGCCTGCCACCTGTCTAGGAGACGTTCGCTCCGCTGCGCTGAAGGCCTGCGTCATTGGGATCGACGAAGGACAGTTTGTAAGTTTGTTTGCAAAGAATCTCCTTTTAGCCTTCAATCACCTTAACAAAAATCAACACCTTGGGGGGCAGAAAAACATGTTTGCGTTTTGACAGATGACACAAAAGTGTAACTCTTTTTGGAAAGTGGTCTACGTAAAACTGAAATGGCCTTTCAGACAGAGAACAGCAAGCCGGCAGTCAAACACAGTGGTGGTAGTGTGATGACCTGGGCAACACTTTGATCTCCAATGGCACAATTTGTAACGCCACCACTGCATTGCGTGGAAAACAAACAAAGGGTTAGGACTGGCCTAGTTAAAGTCCACCTTCAGAGCCAAGTGAGATTCTGTGGCATGACTTCAGATGGTTCGAAGCCCTCCATAGTTGCTGAGATAAACAAACGGTGGAAACCAGAGCGAGCCAGTTCTCCTGTAGAAAGTTGTGAAATCAACCATGGAGTGGTGAGTTGGTCATCGTCTGATGACTTGTGACACTAGCGGCATTTAAATCATGTTGCGTCAACTTTGTCTTTAGCTGTTTTGAAACCGTAACTTTTATCTACGCTGCCTGTTTCCTGGTTTTGGTCAGATATTTGTAATACACAGTAGGTTAGTTCATTTTTGTTCATGATGCACCAAGTGAGAGCAAATATAACCTCAAGGCAAACGGTTGAAATCCAATCCCTTGAATGATCAACCATCTTCATCCAGAAAAGAAAACATGGTAGATTTAAGAAGCACTGATCCAAATGCACCTTCTGTGGCCAAACGGGCTTGTTTTGCTGTATTTCTGTTGTAACAGTGACGTTCGTCACGCAGTTTAAAAATGTCGAGTGCCATGTGAGTGAGACAAACGACCCGTTTCTGATCCGCTCCGTTTCCTGCATGTAGTTTCCGGACACCGTGGAGTTTTGTGAGGAGATGGCCAATTTAGGGAAGACGGTCATCGTGGCTGCGCTGGATGGGACGTTCCAGAGGAAGGTGGGTGCTGACGCATGCTGGGCAGATGCCACAAAACATCCCACATAATAAACTCTTTTTTTTTTTTTTTAACAATACAAACAATCAGCTGCAACAGCAGATGAACGAGTGTCCTCATTCTTCCACACACAATAGTGCCTTTCTTGTGATCGTGATGCTGTTGAGGCGCCATTCTTTTAGTGCTAGGCAATGTCTCTGTCGTCTTTTGCGGTTTGTTTCTTCCTGCCTCTCTTTTTCTTATTTGTATTAACAAAATAGCAATTAGACATAAAGAAGAATCAGATATATTCCCACCTCTTTGGTTTTTACGACTCAACCATTTCCCTTTCTTCCAGAGACAAACCAACTTTGAATAAATAATTATAGACACCAGTATCTCTATCTAAGGCTAAGTCGAGGAAAAAGACACAGTTAAACACAGAACCACTGGGTGTTTCTGCTTGATAGATTAGTGAGAAGGCTCGCTTGTACCATTTCTTTCTTATATTTAGGATGACGCTTCTTATAACCCGTCAGATGTTCTGCGTCTTCCTTTATGATTTTTCTCTCTCAAACTGAACGCTTGTTCCTCCAGCCTTTTGGAAACATCCTGAACCTGGTCCCTCTGGCAGAAAGCGTGGTGAAGCTCCACGCCGTCTGCATGCAGTGCTACAAAGAAGCCGCCTACACCAAGAGGCTCGGAGCAGAGAAGGAGGTGAGGAGAGCAGGCAAAACGGACCGGCTCATTTCAATGAGTTTTGGTCCAAGTGGAGCAGATCGTTTTCGCATTTGGTTGTCAAACCCAACCGGATCGACTCCTCCTCTACAGGTGGAAGTGATCGGCGGTGCTGACAAGTACCAGGCGGTGTGCAGAAAGTGCTACGGAGGCCTGGTGGTGGACAAAGAGAACAGCTCCGCCGCCAGGACCGAAACGCCGCTTCACGTCCCGACGGGAAAACTCGCCGACCCCAACGTTCCCCGGAAACTGTTCTCCCCTCTGCACCTCTGAGCAGGAAACAAAAGACTTGAAGCATCAATTTGAACAATCTGCTGTGTGTGTGAGACGTGCGTCTGATTGTATTCGTTTTTCTTCTTTTGAGCTTTTTGATTTTGTGGTGCATTAACATCGCGACTCAATATTCTAAACTTTGTCTGAATGAATGGACGTTTTGAATGCTTGAAACACATTAAGTACTTTATCGTTGCATAATTTGCAACAATTTACTGTTTAATAAACATTATCTGTACATTTTTGTTTAATTCTGATATTTTTAGTGTCGGATGTAAAATCTTAAATTCTCTTTAAGGGAAAGATTTTCTCTCAAATCCAGAACACATCCGTTTTATTCTGCGTTTGAAGTCAGAAATTGTATAATAAACTCAGATCTGACACTTTTATTGCTTTTCGTCTCAGTACTTTTGACAGTAGCTGGACCGCCATTGCTGACTGTCGTTTGACCTCTTCGCCCAGAGATGTGTAATCTAACGCCCCACTGCAGCAAAGTGAGGATAAAAATAACCGGTTTAAATCTTAGCGACCCGCCACACTGCAGCGAGCCGCTGGTTTGCAGTGAGCAGGGTCGAAAACTTTAATGTCTGTGAAATAGGAACAGATTTCGACTTCCTCATCTAAATCATTCTGAATTTGTCCTCGACCTCCTTTGCAGGGCGTGGTTTTCATCTCTTCTGCATTTAGAGTCTTGAGTTGTGCAACGTACTGTAGAAGTACACGACACGACACTGGACATTTTGACCTTCATCTTAAAAACATAAAATACAGAATGTTAAACGTCATTTTCATAATATAATTAGCTGGTACTCGCTGGTGAACCAGCTGGTGTAGCTAGCCTGCAGCTAGCCGAGTGATGTGCGGCTCTACTACAACCAACATAGCTTTAGTTTGAGTTTTTACAACCTGACATTATTGAGACAAAGCATAGTGACGTTCTTTCAGTCAGCAGTGCTCCACACAACTGGAGAAAACTGTTACTTTCCTCTGACATCTCAGGATTGCCTTCCTACGCAACAGTATATCATTTCATCTAACCTCTCTTCATTGCTCCGTCTGGGATTCCTCCCGTTGAAGTGGATTTCTCCCATCAGGCAACGTCATCGCTCATGATGACGTTGCGTTTCTACGCCGTTCTATAATTGTCGGCCTGGAGCTTTAGCAATGGCAGCAGAGGAAGTGAATGAATCCAAGTCCGCATTGGTCGCTTTTCCAAATCTTGAATTAGCATCAACAGCCATCTTGTTTAGTTCCACACTTCTCTGAAGGTACAATTTCCGGGTTAGCTTTCATGGCGTCGAACTGGCGTACTACATACGTCGCGGGCAAACGTCAGCAAGTGAGGTTAGCAACCTAAACACTGTCCAAGTCTCCAGGAAGCAACAGTTGCTCAAAAATCTGAGATCCCAGATCTTCTGCACGAAGCAAACATTAGGACAAGGAGCTGATTACTACCAGGCGAGCATTGAATACACAACCAGAGGAAACTAAAACATGCTATGTCGATGTTTCTCCATTCATTAACCATTTTGTTTATTATTTCAAAGCAAGAGTCAAACACTGTGCACATTATTTACACATATTTCAGAGCTCATTTGCTACAATTGAGTAAATCACAAATCCATGGCCACACCATTTTTAGACCCACATCGTTTACGGCACTACGGGGAAAAAAAACAAAACAAAACCAAAACAAGCCGTTCAAAGTGAAAAATTAAAAGAAGCCGCTTTAGACGCCGCAGTTCAACTTTATGCACAGAACCAAGAACTAGATTTTCAGCATTTGACACAGCTGTTACAACTCAAAAATATTACCACAGGATTTAATCACATTTTAAACTCTTCGGTTCCCAAACCAGCTTAGGAGTTGTGATCCTCCCACAACCTACACCCCCAGAACTCCAGAGCGTCTTGGCAAGATTTAATGGGATGTATGGATACCTCTGCAGGGTGCTGCAAGCACAGCAACTCCCCTGGATCTGATCTCTTTGATCGCCAGAGTGATGTTGCAAGGCAATTCTCAGTGCAAACGAAGTCTTCTCTTCCTCTTTCTCTGAACCATTTATGCACATTTGGCAAGAAAAATGACAGACGTCACTCCACCGTTTTCACAGATGACTCAAGAAAAAACAATCTATTCACAGGTCTAAATTTAGCTTTCACAACGAACCAAAACTGTTCCCTGATCTGCAACAGACAGACCTGGCGAAGCAAGTGAAGTGCAAGCTCAGAGAGCAGTTTTTAGTGATCTGTAGTTGTACCTTTGAAGCCTGTTAACTAAAGAAACCCATCCCGTCTCAGAAAAATAAAAATGTCAGTGTTTAACCAAGGAAGGGTGCTGTTGCTCTGTTTTTGGGCGGTGGAGGAAGATATGCTGCACAAGAGAGAGAGAAGAAGAAAACATTCAGTGGACAGACTCGTACAGTAAGTGCCGCGTTATCTCCAAGCTCCTCCCTCTTCATCGGAAAGTTAGCTGCAAGTTCAAAGGTCAGTTCAACACATGTAAACCTTTTCAAACCAACACACGTCTGTTACAGTTAGTACAGTCAGTCTGGTGGAAATGCTCAATCATTATGGCTTTAATGAGTTTAAGCAGCAAAGGAAAGGAAAACCTTTTCTGGTTACTTATCACAGGATTTGTGTTATTTTCAGAGAATCCATGATTATAAAATAGAACTTAAATTAGGTTGTATTTTTTTTTTTCTCCACAAACCTTATCACCCATTTGGTAAATTGTGTTACTATAGCTTTTGGAGCCATTTAAAGAAAAAAAAAAAAAAAATCCTGAAAATCAAAACATCATGGCTTCCTGTCTTTAGAGTCAAGAGAAACACGTTTGGCCTCCTCCACACTGATTGTTGCTCCTCTGCAGGATTGTTTTCACTGCAACGCCCCGATCTCCTGCAGATTTCAGTTCGTCTGAGGTAAATGTTGCTTTTGCACACAGGTCAAAGGTCACATTGCTCAAGCCTCTTTCAGCGTCTTCAGATCTGACCTCAGGACCGTCGGCGTAAACAGCGTTCGCTCGTCGTCTCCAGCCTGCCGCCGTGAGGCTCACGTCCTCCCGGACACTTTGAACAGCGTGTTGACTTGAATGTGAAACCGCGTCGATACGATAAGAGCCCTGCAGCTCAGCAGTGCTGCGTCATCCGTGAAGGCCCCACCCACCCAACCCCCTCCACTGCGTCAGTATTTGGGCGGCAGGTAGCCGGTGTCGCTCTGCGGCGGGAGGTTTGAGCTGAAGGGGGGCTGCTTCTGGGATTCGGGCACGTTGCTGGGGTAGGTGTAGGTGGTGGGGGTGTAGGTGGTGGGAGCGTAGGTGGCGGGGTACGGGGTGTGGATTTCCGGAGCTGGATCCGTGTAGGTGGGGATGCTGACGTCGCCCACGCCCCGACGGAAACGGCCCAGGGCGAAGTAGGTCAGGATTCCCTGCAGGAGGAGAGAATCGCTGGTAAGACATCTCCTTATGCTCCAGCAAAGTCAAAGACGGTTAATAATGTAACCGGTCAGGATTTAACGCAAATGAAAACCTGGAAAGATGCTTTTAAGAGCAGAAAACTTTAGTCCATTGAGCTAAATGTGACTCCACAAGCCCTGGTGTCAGATATTGTGTGATATCTGACACCAACATGTTTCAACTTATCTGTAAAATCTTGTGAACGCTGATATATTCACAGCTTCCTGTTCGTCTGGAGGAAACCAGCAGGTCTCGTCCCAGATATCACACAACTTTGGTGACATCATTCACTCAAACTCACTCAAATCCCTGAAAATTTCTCACCGTTATGCAACAATTTTTTAGACCACGTTGTTCGAAGGAGACATCCGTAGAAGTGGATGTTCTGGAATTACAGTTTGGTGCATGTTTTTATAAATATACGTCAAGGAAGTAAATACAGAATGTGTCTCAGACCCGTTTAGGTCAATCCCAATTCACTGCCCACTGCCTGATTCAACAAGCAGTGACATTTTTTGGACACATTTCAAATGACGGGCAATGAGTTAGTAGTAAAATATTTTGTCAGTCAATATTAAGGGACACCAATAAGCAGAGTTTGGATCATAGCAGCTAGCAATCGGGGAACATCCAGCTAAAGGTCATTGTTCCTGTTTGGTTACACAACTCTACCACAACCAGTACACTTTATTTTGACTGGGTTTGAATCTGTGTTTTCCATTACAACCCATGTTTTTTTCCCCATTGTTAACAATGACGCGACTGTTTTGGCTGCTGCAGATTCTCATCTAATCTGTATTATGCAACTTGCTGCATAAAGCGTAGCATGACGTTCATAAAGCAGGAGAAAACAACCTTTTCTGTAACCTTACTCTGCACAGAATTAATTTGACCAGCAATGAAACAATCAAAACAAATAGTAAGCATGCTAACGGTTCAGCAAACTGTTCCACATTAAACCTTAATCAGCAGGAACGTGCGCCTGATGACAGACACATTTATGGATGTAAATACAGACAAAGTGATAATTCTGTTTCCCAATTAACAGACTATTAGTAATCACAGTACAGTTCACTAAAGTAAACAACAGAGAACTCTGACATTAAATCTTGCGTTTCGTGTCTCAGACTCGGCTCTCAGCAGCTCACGGAAGTCAGACAATGTTGAGTGTGAACGCAGTGATCACACTAAGGCCAAAGAGACTTCTTGTTCTTTCAAACCCTTCTGCTTTGCTTCCAGAGGGAGAGTTTTGCCTCGTTTAACTGGAGACCTGCTACGGGCAAAGAGATATTCTCAAAAAGGACAGAAAGCAGATAAATCATCACTGAATTTAAGGTGTTAAATAAGCAAAAATTTTACCAACTGTTCTAAAGAGGCTTAAACATTTTGTTTTTCTTTTCAAGGTAAGACGTTTAAGACCTGAGAAAAGTTGAGCCACTATTGCTCAACAGATTAGAGAAGTAAAAAAAAGCTTCCAAAAATATCCAGAGGTAGCCTGGATTCCAAGATACCTTAGATGTTTTTTTTTTTTGTTTTTTTTTTACAAACAGAGGAAGTGCAACACCATTGTTAGCCTCCACAGGAGCAACCAATGAGGTCACAAAGAGGCAACAGCAGAGCCGCTAAACCTCACAACTATCGTCTATCAGGAGAGAAGTGAAACACAGATGTGGAAAGAGAGAGAAAAACTGCCAGCTAGCACAAATGTTACAGCGAATGTAGGGTTTGATCACACAGAAGAGATCCAGGACCTTTCATTTGGAAAGAGCTTTGACAGAAATGACCAAAACTTGAGCTTTTTCTGAGTGAAGTGGAGAAAGAACCTCTTTCAAATCCAATCATATTTCAGTCAGCGAACACAACATCCCAAATCGCTACCAGGTGACCAAACTACATCAGCTTTCAATAATACTGTGCAAACAGGACTAGGTGTTATAAGTATTAGAATATAGTCAAACTAACCACAACTAACAAGACTTGTAATAAGAAGCCCAAGAATGGTACAGCAGTTTTCACTGCGTTATCTCTGAGTTTTCAACCTCAGTTGGTTGCAGAAAACGCTGGACTTGGAAATGTTGGCTTTATTTTGGAAACCTCTCCTGGGGAGACTTATGGAAGCTGCTGATGCTAACCACTAATAAAGGTTGTAAGAGGTGGTTTAAAATGTCAACTACCGTCAAACTGGGAAGATTAAAATGAATAACACAGTCACGGCTAGAAATACTTTTTAAATTAGATTTTATATATTGTTATGGTCGAGGTCTTCAAGGACAAATTGGCCACACAATTTGGAGTGTTGGGTGCATCTCAATTCAGAACAAAAGGTCCCAGGAGTCACTAAACGATATATAAATTCATTCACACATAATTATCTGGTCAGAATTTTTCATCAGTTTTCTACCCAGGTTAGCTGGTAACCGTGAATGTAAATGATTCAGAGATGTTTCCTTGCTCATAAACAACCACCGTCAACCATTCCAACGCTAAACGCCTGAGAGTACGTCAAGAAAGCAAACACAGTGGCCTTTGTGCTCACCCATGTGGCGATGGAGAAGAACGAGAAGGCAATGGTGGCGCGCGCAGCGTCCTCGGGGATCGCCCTGACATCATGAGTGCGAGACCACTGACTGGTCAAAAGGCAGAAACACACAAACCACAGGAAGGTCCACACCCCTGGAAAACATGGAGAGAGCGTTTCAGAAACAGTCACTTGCTTTTTAAAGTAAAAACTTTGACATAAAGAGCAAGCAAGCTTGATATCTGCTTGGAAACAACAGCTAAAAGTGTATCCATCTGCTCAGCTGAGCACAAGCTGTTGTTTCTTCCTCAAACTAACACTTCTTTGTCAGCTTGAAGAATGGTCGATTGTTAATGTCTTGTGTCCAGCTGATAAGCGTTGCATGTCATCAGAATCTGCCGGGTCACCATGCTTCTCAGTAAGCACAGAGTTAAGCACAGAAAAACTCGCCATTATATTCCGGAGACGACGATGACAGGAGATTGAGCTTCAGAGGAGTAACACATTTAGATTAATTAATTATTGACCTGTTTCTGCTGTGTGTTCCAGCAGAAACAGGAACACACAGCTGGCTGCCATCCTCCATTATTATTAGTACTACATTAAACATAATTGGAACTTTTTGCCATTTTGTATCCAAGTATATTTATGAATGAATCAGAGGTGAATAATAATTGAAGAAAAAAAAAATCTAAAATGTAATTTAACATTCACTTCAAGTTAATTGCATGTGATTTTTTGGAGATTTTAATTTTTGTTTTCACCGAGTCCAGATCTGATCCCCGATTAATCCGGTTGACTTTGTGGAAGATAACAGATTATTATTCCTGTAAAACCTCAATAACTTTGAGAAATTAATAGAGTCATACATCCACATTTCCTAACAAAATACTAAAGGCAGATTATAAAAGGACCCTTGAATCATCTGCTGACAAAGCCAATGCGAAGTATCTCCCAAAGTGGGTAAAGCACAAAATATCTACGTGCAGACAGATTTCATTACTAAAAAAGTCAAGACAATGAAATGAAAAACGGCAACAATAAAAAACACAAAGCTGCAAAAAGGTAAAAGTATCATTAAAATTTCTGTGCATTATTGAGTGCGAATGTTCACACATGCTCTCTATATTGTACAAGGACTCAGTCTCATTGCCTACTTTCAGGAAGGGACAAAAACCCCAACAAAATTACAAATAAAGTTACAACGATGTAGATTCTCAGGAATCCATGACCTAAAAACTTTCTTTTTTCTTTTTTGTTTCTGTGCGTGATTGCCGTTTTCCTGTTTCTTTCTTGTTTAGCGTCATGTCAGGGAAAGCGATTGGTTGACTGACTCATTGATTGACATAGATATCAATGCTGTTGGTCTGATCGGTTGCCAAGCAGCAGGTCTGGTCTTCATGTGAGGATTGACCTGATTCGAGCAGAGAGGGAGGAGATTCCCCCTTTGAAACAGAGGGCAAAATGTTTACCAACCTCCTCTCACGGCCCACTTTCACATGCCCACGTTTGAAGGTTTAGCCTTCGAACGTGAAGGCGAAATCAGGAGAACGAACTGGCTTTGATTGTGGCGTGGCTAATGGTGCGAGGCGGCCGGGTGTGAGAATTTAATGACTGAGATTTTGACTGTTTGTTGAGCACAGAGAGAATGGTCTGAAAAGATAAATCACGCAGTCGGCAGTAGCTGTGTCTGTGTTGATGTCTGAGCAGTTAAGGAAAATATAAAAAGCTTTCATCATTTCAAATTCCCAGCCGTGGTGCGAATGAATAAGGTTGAGGTCGGAGGACGCGGATCTCCCCAGACTGCTGGATCTAAAGTATGAACCAACTGCATCGTTTTTATAAAATGTACAAACAGATCGTCTAACACCTACATGTAATCCACGTAACAGAGACAAAGTTACTGGATTGACAATTGGGCTAAAAACTACAGAGGATGGGAACAACAACAACAAAAAATAACCCCACTGAGTGATGCAGCTGATGAACCTAACGAAGTCCACCGCTCACCTGAGAATCCAAGGTCCGCCATGACGGCGTACTTCCTGTCCTGGGCGTTGCTCATGAAGGGAACGTAAACATCCATCACGAGGAAGGCCACGCAGGCCAGGAAGGCGATCACCCCGATTCCCACGGCATACTGACACGCCGAGTCGCTCTGGTTGAAGATGCACTTTGCCTCGGCGCTGCTAGAAGGGTTGATATACCCCTCCGTGGTGATGCAGGCAAACACCACCAGGGCAAACACCTTCACAAGAGCAGAGAGAAAAAGAAGCCGTCGTTATAAAAACGCTGTATATGCTAAACATAAAACACTTTAAAGCTGGCCTCTCTCCTGCTCTTGCTGACATTCCACCTTCAGCAAGTCATCACAACGTTCCTCCATCTTGCTGCTTACAACCATTCTGACGAACGTTTGACGAAGTAGTTTGTATGATGAACTCGGCCGGCGCGCGGTTCCACAAGGTGTGTGCTAATTGCTGCTGCCGCTAGTCTGAAGGAGTTTTGTGGAAATTGGCAGCCCTTTATGAAAGCACTAAAGGAAATGTCTAAAAAAAATTCATTCAACTTAATTTCTATGTAAAAAAAAAAAAAAAAAATGAGGAATTTGCTTGGCTTTCATATTAGCCACATAACTTTATGTTTTGTTGTTCGACAACGAGAGGCAGGACTATGAAAGCATCTTGTATTTGCTCAGGTAATATGATGAGACTAAACTGCGTCACAAACAGCCCTGTTTCTCACTGCCGACACTTTAAATGCCCCTCCTGTCGCTCATCTGCCCCGTGGTTGCGGTCGGCCACTATCCGCTCTGATTACTCGCTGCACCATGTGACCTTGTTTTGGGTGCAGCTGCTTGCCATGTGATTCCTGAGATGCCACCAGCTCCCTCCACAACACTCATAATGGGAGCGGAGAGGGGAGGAGAAAGCGGCAGGAAAATGGAGGTTCAGGTTGAAGCTTAAAGGTACACAACAGGACAGACAGTAAATGTATAATTTCCCATGAAAGGATCATGATTCCCTCTTTAAAAGCATACATGTCTAAGAATCTAAACTCAGCTTTATCCCCCGACTAAAGCAACCTCCAACTGATAAATTATTCAACACGAACTTTTTGAACTGGCTCTACAAAACATTCAATTTACCTTTACATGTACAGACCACTAAAACTGCTGAAGCTTTTAAATCTTTGCTCAAAACTCATTTTCATTCCCTGCTGTTTGATCCAAAAAGAGTTTATGATTCTTTCATAGTAACAGTTTGTGGTACATATTTGTGTTTTGCTTCAACCTTATTTTTTGCTCTCTTGTTCTTATTGTTGTTTATCGTGTTTATTGAACAGTAGCACTTTGTGTTTTTATACCCAGAGGGTTTTCCTCAGTGCATTATAAGCCTGGCGGCCCACCAGGCTTTACTTCTGCTCCCACCAGGCTTGGCATTGTTAGTTTCTTAGTTTTTTTTGTTTTTTCATTACTGCCTTTTTTAAGCCTTTATAGTTGGTGTTTAGGGATTGATCTTCCAGTTTTCCAACAATGCATAAATATCAAGTGATATTTTCAAATTTTGAACATTTTTTCAACTCAAAAACATGACGGGCTTCTGGAAACTTAGCAAGTTTTCCTATATAAACAAATTTATAATTTTATGCTCGTCAGGAAAGTCATTTTTAACTAATGACCATCACTGAGCATAAGCTCTGTGTTATGTTTCTAGCAGAAACAAGGTTGAATGAAAACAGTGATCAATATCCAACATCAAACATGCAACACTCAATTGAAGACAAACGCTGGACTTATCAGGAAGGGTGTTAATATTTCACTGATCTCTGTAATTAATGTCTAATCCACATGGAGAACTACTCTAGTAAGAAGAGAAAGAATCGATTGGTTAAAGAAAAACTCAACTTCGCTGCAAACTCTTGAAAGAAAGGATGAACGTATGTCACGTCACCCTGAAGCATGCAAGAGAATCTTTCTTCTTTGAAATCATCAATAAACATATTGATCCTGCTTGTGTCTTGTTTGCCATTGTTAAGTGATTAACAAACCCTCCTGTGACTGCAATGAATCTTACAGAGAAAATTCTGAATATCAGAGGGTTAATCATCATTATCCAGCTCATTACTAACGTTATGTTTAATCAATATCAATCTGGAGACACTTTAAATGTCTCCAGATTTAACGCCGTGATTTAAAACCTCAGTTATCAAACCTTTGATAAAAAACAAACAATCTGGACAAATCACTACTGCAGAATTACAGGCCAATCTCCAACCTCCCATTCATCACCGAAATCATTGAAAAAGTTGTTTCAATAGTTAAACCGCGTCCCAACAATGACAAACAAAAGTCCGGTTTCCATGGTTATCACAGTACCAGGACCGCCCTCGTCAAAGTGTTCAATCCGCATAAATACGGACTGCGGAAGAACCGCAGCTCTAGTTCTGTTGGACTTAACAGGAGACAGTGGTAGGAGTTTGACCTGTAACCCGGTGGGTTGTGGGTTTGAATCCCCACTCCATCTTCCTCAGTCGTCGTGCCCATGGGCGAGGCACTTCGGCCTCCTGAGTCTCTTTTACCCAATTATTACAGCTAGAAAGTACTGATCAGGTCCAAAACTGAGGGTGACACAAAGACAACTACAAAGTCGGTCTTCTATCACCAGAAGAACATTTTCAAGATCAAATGTCTCAGTAAGATCTAGAGAAAGTCCTCCATGTGTTTTCTTTCTCTAGTGCTTTGTATAGTCGCATTGATTAATGCAAAAGTGTCTTCACATGTGTGATTTGAAAGAAAAAAACAAAACAAATAAAACCATGTAGCTAGAGCAAAGCACGCCATTTTAAAGTCTCTACACTGACTCCTGTAGCTCAGAGAAGTAATGAGTCTAACTTTTAAACATCTGCAAAAGGTAAACTATGCTTGCATGAACCGTAGTTGGTAACATTGGTAGTTGATGTTTGCAGGTTTTCTTCATTTCAGATCATAATAGTGACTGCAATCCAGCGGCTACGATCCACCGTATGGTGACTTCTCTTAATCCTAGACGGGCTAAAGCACATCATGGGACCCGGAGGTATGTTTCCAGAAAAATAAAAATAAACAAGATTAAAGTTAGGTTTAAATCACCAGATATAGACTCTGATCTGGTATGAAGAAATTGCAGATGAGTTGTACACAGCCGCAGCAAGCATGCCCTGCATTTACCCAGGGAGAGCAGTAACTGACCAGGAGTAACAGGAAAGGGTCAGCAGGTGGGGGGAGGTATCACCTTACCTGCCCGTTCAGAGCCCCTATTTACCACCAACACGCTCATCATCTCCCTCACACACACACCGCGTTTCCAAAGCACATAAACAACGATGGCAGCCAAGGGCATGTTCTGTTCTCAGCCCTCATCTGATTGCCTCAATGCAGAACTTAATCTGAAGCGCGCAGAATACACACTCTGAATCTGGAGAATTTCACTTCCCAGGAGTATCTCAATTAGACAAAGAGAAGTTTGGGTGGTTTTATTCCACCAGGAAGCCACTTCAGGACAGGGGGACGGAAACCGTCGCACTCCAAGTCTGAGTCAGACCCCAAGCAGGCGAAGCCGGGGATGCTGTGGGTACAGAGGCCTCAACATTGTGCAAATGATTACTTTAGTAACCGATTATTTTGACGATTAAACTGACGTAAAAACACATATTCTGTGTTTTTGTCGTTTAACTTCTTAAGCTCTTTCCATCCAATATTACAAATACATTAAATAAATGATTCAACTCCTTTTTTTAAGTAAGGAAAACATTTTATTGCCTAAAATGCAACACCAGAGCGTCATTTAGTAAACTTGAACCCGGTGAAGTTGAAACTGTAGCACTAGAGGAGTTTTGGCTTCAACATATTTACAGACAAAAGGTGTTTTTGTCCTAAACGCAAACGTATACATTTTTAGTACAGTTCTGGCTTAATTAATGTTGTGAAGATGATGCTACCGAAACTGGCTCCAGGCCTCCTGAATTAGGCCCTGCTTACAGTAAACACTGTGTTTCACCAGACACAATGACAGGAATTTATGTTTAATAAAATTACCCAGCAACAGGTGACATGAATTACCATCACTTCTCCTCCTAAGCGCCTCAGCGTAAAACCACGGTGGTTTTCAATCAACTGCACAGCGTGGAAGTAGGACAGAGTTGAGGTCAGAGAGCAACAGCAGCGTTCAGACGCTCAGTTCATCCCGGAAGTGAAAATCTCGATGACATTTGTCTGCCTTTTGTCTTGAGTGTTGAGCTGTCACCGCGCAGGCTGCTGGGGGGAAAAACAAAACGCCTGCTGGCAGAACCAGTTTTAACTCTCCAGCTCTTCTATTTATTTATTTAAAACCAGAGCCCACCTGTTCGCGCACCGGGTGAAAATATCTGTTTTTAAAGCCCGAGCTCCTCCAGCCTCTCACTCACCCAGCTGAGGACCCGCACGATAGTTTGCGGCTGTCGGACGAACTTGTAGAAGTCAAAGCCGACTCCGGCCAGCGCGGCTCCGTACGCACTCGCACCTCCGGTCTCCGCCATGTCTGGACCCTGGGTGTGGAGCCGAAACCGCCCCCCCGCCCCCGCGGACAAGAGAGGACAGAACTGTGAGCGAGAAGAGCCGAAGCTGAAATGAAGCGCTGCCGCCTCCGGAGAGCGTTTCCCTGAAGTGGAGCGGCGCGCCGGGAGGAGGGGAGCGGCGCGCGCGGAGGGGCGGAGCCGTCCGCCCGTCCGCCTGAAGGACCGGCGACCTCAGTGGTGATTTATCACAAACACATTGCTTTTTTTTTTTTTTATTTTTTTTATTTATAATCCTTACGCCCGAATTACAGTGAACTTTGACCAGCTCGACCGCCGCCCTCCTATTTCTCCTGCAGCACAGCTCAGCTTTGACATGTAAAGAAATCTGCTTTGTTTTTCTTCAGGATTTTTTTTCAAGCATTCCAGTGAGTTGGTTTGAAAAATAGCAACAAAAACAAACAAAAAACAATTAAATGTAAGGGAGAACATTACCGTCCATTAGAACCATTTAAAAAAACAGAAATTATTGGGTAAGTTTTGCTCCAACATTTATAATAAAACCTGATAAAATAAAATAAAATCTGATCCAACAAATGTCCAACAATTAGTCTCTGATTGAAGTTTTGTCTTGTAAATGGGAGTAATGTCTTAATACAGACTTTTATTTAGCCCAAAAGGTCATGTGCAATCACAATATAGTATGATTTTTTTTTTTTACCATTAAAAACAGCAACACAGAATGTCTTGGTTGAACTAAAAATCAAATAAATAAGACCAGTTTGCAAACTCTACACCACTCACAGGAGAATTGAGATGTTTTATTGTTATTTTTTAAAAGCAATGACTTAATAAAACGTAGTTTGTGTCGAGTCGAGTTTATTTGTGTGGGGTGTTTCAAATACAGTAACCAACTGTGAACCTGGTTAACAGTCTCCAGATGATGAACTATGAACATGGATGGTTCAGTTTCAACATGTTTAACTAAATGTTAGTTGCACAACACTGGTTGGTGTGCACATTCAGAAAATGATGACCAAACCAAGGGCAAACTCAGCAGATATACAAATTATTTCGGTTCCCTCCTCTGCAGTTTAGCAATGGATAGTCAATGCTTTAGGTACGGTCTAATTTCTGGCCATCCACTTTCAGGAAATTTCAACAGCAAAGCGCAGTTACAAATGCTGAGAATGCGATTTTTAAAAATCTTTATGTGGAATTGTGTAATATCCCAATTAAGCAAGCTCTTATGTTACAAAATGTAAAAGAGTTCAAGATATTTGACTAAAAGACACTGCTTGTTTTTATAAAAACACCTTTATCATTTTTGCTAAAACTATTACCACAAATATCTACACTAAGATGGCACCAGGCTATGTACAATCAACAATAGTTTGAGTCTTCATCAGCTTCATTGTCCAGCGTCTCCTGCTGGATCTGAGGCCATTCGTCCTCAGAGGCTTCAGATTCCTGACCGGGATATGAGAAAAACAGTTTGAATATTTGTTAATAATGGTTGAATATTGAAGTGAATGATGCCGTCACCTGATAAAGTTCGTCCTCTCTTGGTGCTTTCGCCACATCGGGGTCCTCGTTGTACTCTGTCCAGTCCTGCAGGAGGAGACTTATGTCAGGTGAGTGGGCTGGTGGAGTGATGTGGAGGAAACCTTCAGCTTTGCAGGAGTGCTGACTCACCATCTCGTTCTCAGATACAACAAGTCTCTCGTCCATCGCAAAACTCGACCTAACAGTGAGTTTAGACACAGTCAGCTTTGTTAGCCTTTCGGAACCATTTTATGTGAGTTTCAGCTCCTGACAGACCCAATCTGCAGAACCGTTTGGGAAAACACAACCAAACCGATTTACAGTGTGATGAAGACGTGCAGGGTATTTATTATCGACAGGAACTGAAGTAGGAGGTGTGGAATGTGGTAAAATGGTTTTTCGCAGAAGAAGCAACAAAGCATACACCACAGCATTGCTTCATCTGTGAACGAAAATGCAGCTGAAACCATTTATTTACGTGCACAGTTTGTATTTTTATTTTCTTAAATCTGACATCAAATCAGACGAAAAACAAAAAAAAGCAACAAAAAACAAAAAAAACCATTTTGGATTATTTTGTTTTCAAAGAAATAAAAAAAACAAAAAAAACACTCACTCTGACTTCTGTTGAGACTGTTTCCACCCTGAAAGAAGGATGAACAAATGCTCAGCATCTCCCCTTCACAGCAAATGAAGACAAACAAAGACATGAAATCAGGCGAACTTACTGAAGATGACTCCTGACAGACAACAAAACAACACCAGGAAAATCAGGATCCCGAAACAGCTGAAGACCACAGCCACCACTAAGGTTGGAAGGCGATTCAGCACTGGGGAGAAAAATGGAAATCAGTCAGTGATTTGTCTCAAGGAGAGGTTGCTCCAGCAACATTCAGCGTCTACCTTCTTTGTCCACATAAAGCGCCTTGCTGCTCACGACGGTGCTGTTGTCGAAGCTGTCCCACACTTCGCAGCGGTACTTTCCCGAGCTCCGACTCCCCACGGCCAGCAGGAGGACGGACTGTTCTGGCGGCAGATCCGCCACATAGAAGAAGCTTCCCTGCTCACGTAGAGGCCTCTGGTTGAGGTACCACTGGAAACGTGGGTGAGTTCCCGCTGCCGCCCTGCAGTAGAGCCTCAGGCCAATGACGGCATAGTTATTTCCCATGTCGTATTCGGATTGGACCGTCACTGGGCCAGCGACTGACACTAGAGAAAGGTTCAAAGAGACACAAAGTCAGAGGGATCGTAACCGTTGACCTTTTTCGACCTTGTGCTGCTCTGCCCACTTTTGCTGTCTCGGTTTGAGTAAAACTGCAAGTGCAGTTCTGGTTTACTGCTGATCATCTTAAACCAAACCCCGACCCAGCAGAAATCCTTGTCTTAACAGAGTCGATTCATCTCACTGGGAGCTCATGAACTCTGAACAAAACGTATTTAACATTCCACGTAAAAGCAAACGACAAATACGAAGTGCAATGATCTCCTGTGCATTCTTCTTCTTTGGCGCCTTTCACCAGTTCCAGTATCACATAAATACAAAAAAACAACAACCAGATATTTTATCAAACCAAACTATGTTTTTGTAATCATTTTAATTTTGCAAACAGTTATTTAAGTTTAAAAACAATGAAACCACAAGGGTATTTTTTGTTTTGCTTTGAAACACAAAAACCAAAAGACAAATCTCAACAGATTGGATTTCTTCCATCTGCAGCTGAATGAAACGGTCCCCAATGAACGTAAACACAATGAAGTAGTACCATAAACTCCTAATGCTGATTGCATTAGTACTGCAGCACAGCTAACTGCAGCAGGAAGTTAGCAAAGACTCTGGATGATTTTTTTTTTTTTGTGGGGTTGGGGGAGCACGGGGCTCTTATTTTGGTAAGTACTTATTGCAGCGCTGCAGAGTAAGAAACGCCCAGCAGAGTTTTATATTAGCCCGATTACCTACCAACTTCGAGAGGCAACCATCGACTGTATTTAGTCAGGTTCCCGTTACTGGCCTGACACTGCAGCCATCCAGAGTGCTGGCCCAGGACCACTGGAAGACTGAACGTGGCGTGTCTCTCCGAAACGTCCTCCCTGACCATCAGCTCCGCGCCCATGTAGAGCGAGAAGCTTATAGGCGGATCGCCTCTCTCAGACTGGCAGGTGATGCTGGCTGAATAGTTGTCATCGTCCTCCTTCACCACGGTGAATGAGATGTCAGGGGTCGACACCAGACCTGAGGGAACAGAAACGAGGAGAGCGCTCGTTCTGCTGGGCTGAAACGCGGCGCCTTAAACCCCTCTGAGCTGTCCCACATTTTGTCACGTTCCTCATTTTGAATGCATTTGATTGGAATTGCACTCGAATCGCACATTTCTTTCACAGAGCGGCCGGATTAGAGATTAGACCGCTCACTTTACTGACGACTTCTGAAAGAAACAGGTTGGACGGAGCTGATTTTAAAAAAAATCTCCCCAATAAAGTACATTGAAATTTGTGGTTGCAACATGACAAGACCTGAGTTGTTCAAGCAGTATAGCCACGTTTGCAAGCCACAGCGAAACACGTGCTGCAGATGACTTCCAACCTTTGACGGCGATAGCGAGGTCTGAGCTGTTGGAGGTGAACCATCTCGTTTTGTTGAAGACGTTTTTCGCCTGACACATGTAGGAGCCGCCATCTTTAGAGGACACTCTGGGAGAGACGCAGATCGTATTAACTCTAACCAAGCAAACAAAAACTTCTGAAACACTTTGCAGTTCATTTGAAAAGATCCAATAATTTAGAGTCTTAAAGGATTTCTTTAAGATGTGTTCTTTTAAGTCTTGTTTCATGCCATCACTGACCTGGTGACTATCAACCGGTTGCCTCCGATCCAGTGGACAGGAGACGGAGAGACGAGGAGCCCATTGAGAAACCAGTTGTAGGAAACATGATTTCCAGACTCAACTTCGCATTGCAGCTCCAGCTTGGTTTCCTCATAGATCTCTGTTGGACCCGTGTAAACAATCGCAGCGCTGACGACTGGCACTGACAAAACAAACGGGAAAAAGAAAAAGAAACAGAAATAAACGCCACTGCCACAGCTGTCAGAAAACAGAATATGCAAATATTGCATTTGAATTGCTTTTCATTTGTATTCTCTGCACTCATTCAGCAGATAATGTGATTATTTCAGTGATATTCAACCTGTTCCCCATGGAACCACACGACAGTAATATTAGTAGTGCAGCCCTCCTCAACGGGACTTACCAATGACCCTTAAGAAGTGTGCTTCGCTGACGGTCTCGTTTATCTCAGTGTTGTTTTGCGCGCTGGCCACACACACATAGAAGGCCTCGTGCTCAGCTTTGATCACATGGATAAAGGTTCCCGTCTCCTCCCCGGCCAAGAGGGTGTATTCTCCAAGCAATAGTTCACGGTCGTCCTTCCTGAAGACAGGAATTACAGCACATCTCTTGTTGCTTTATTTCTCCGAATGCGTTCAACTCCTACTGCAACCTGACTCCACTTACCTGTGTAATGTCAGAAGAATTGTTTCATCATTTTCTGAACTGGGCATTTCACACATAAAGGAAATGATTTCTCCTACCAAAGCTTGCAAGGGGCCGTAGAGTCGTGGCTGGTCCAGTTGGAGCTGACCTGTTAAAAAATAAATAAATTTTAAAAAATCAGCTTTCATCACTGGATGGCACACAAATGATCATGAAACCTTACTTACTGCTCTCTTTTGTGCAGAAGCACAGCCCTGTAGGAATGGAGACGAAATCAGATGAAATGTCCAATTATTTCAAGTGAGTTTCTGCTGGCTTGCTTACCCAGGACGACCAAAAACACAGACGCAAACATGTCGAAGTCGTTCACGCAGCGGTGAGGCTTTGAATGGTGTGAAATCGGAGGGAATAAGCGGCCGTTGGAACTGGGTGGATGAAACGCTGCGTCTGCCGACCTCACAGGCAGAGTCGGGGAAACGTGCAGGCGACTGATAGAGCTGCAGGCCGACGCCTCCCGAGCTTCAGCGTCACTTCAGCTGGGAGAAATAAAACCACCCTGCTGCAGCTCCCTGACTCAAACTTAGACTCACAGAGAAGAAGGAAAACGTTGTTTTCTTTCACTTAACTGATTGAAAACACACTTTTACATCTCTGGAATTTATTTGCAAAACTACACAGTACAGTAGAGGTTCAACACATTTTATCACTCTTTATACAGGAATAGCCCACGCTTAGAACATGTTATAAAACATATCAGATTATTGAAAACAGAAAGTTGGTTACTTCATAAATAAATAATAATGAGCATGAAGCAGGATCTCCTCGGATGTTTTCATACTGTGATTTCGGCGATCTGAAACAGAAACAAAGACAGATTTAGTCTTTTTGTTTATAAGTTGTTTGTTTTTTTTTATATTGTAAAGTTTGCAGCCTGGGAGCCGAAATAGACCACATGCTAAAATATTAACAAAAATGAAACAAAAATAGTACAATCACATCACGTCATGTAAAAATATATTTTGCACCTTCAGTATTTTTCTCTTTCTTTTCAAATGTTTCAGAAAATGAAAGACCTTCAGAAACATACAGAAAAATTGTGTCTATTTGTGTCATTAAAAATTAAAAGTGCACAATACTAAAACAATTACGACAGATGAACAAACAAATTGCGTGGCTGACGCGTGACAAAAATCAAACTATTCAGGTGGAACAAAAAACTTTTTCAGACGTGACAAATAAAAAAACTAAAATGTCAGGGAATTGAGAAACTGACAAAAATACAAATCCCAAAATTCCAAAGGAGAGATACTGATACCAACACACGAAAATTGAAAAGATATATGATTAAGTATGAGTGTGATCTATTTAAACGATTTCAATTGTCAAAGTGGAAAACACTAATAAATGTGAATCATTCAAAAAATATAATGTGATATGAAACTCTGTTATTGGTTATTTGTAGAATCCATTCAAATCTAACTTAAACTATTAAAAGAATCTAAATTGCAATTAAAAAAAAAAGAATGTAAAGATGAAATGTGTGAAAAAAAATGGGTAAAAAGTTGACTGAACTGCTGTTGCTGCTGGTAGTTGCAGCACCAGAAATGACAACAGGAGTCAGATCGCCTTGCTTTGCCTAAACTCCGCCCACATTTTGAGCTCCACTGACGGCGAACAGATAAAACAGGCTTTACTCAGCAAATTCAGTGGGGTCTGTGGAAACCACCCGAACACTATCACCAGACCTGCGTGTCACTCCTGCAGCTGTTGCTCTCAGAGATCACATGTCAGCCGTCATCACATGGCGGCCGACGCGTTGTGGTTGTTTTTCTGCTCTAGAAACTGAGCAACATGCATCCACTGATCAAACTGTGAGATATGAAGAAGAACTGCCTGCCGAACCGGTGCAACCGAAAGCTTAAACTTTAGCCAAAGTCATATTTTCTCAGAGCGTGTTTTAAGCATTTAGGGATGAAAGACCAGCCTGAATGAAGAAGCTTAATGTGCTTCTTTTGGCTGATTTAGACTTTGTTCAACCTGCAAGCAAACCTCAAGATGATGAGTGGTTAACCAGGTCAGAGACGGCTGACATGTTCACTAACATCTGCTGCAGAGAGCAATCACATTTTATGCTACGCATTTACAAACACAATAGTGACACGTGTGACCTTAAACAATGCTGCAGCTGTGTAGACCTACAGAACAAGGAAGCATTTTTTTCCCAGTGCACTACTTAATTTCTAAAAAAACTTTTATTTATTATTCTTTATTTAATCTGTGGCAGGTTCTTTGTGGTTATCATCTGTTTTTTTTTTTTTTGAGGGAGACCCGGCAGACGCGACACCCGGGTCAATGCAAGAAAAAGCACAAATTGAATTGACATTAAAACACATAAAAATGATCGTTTTGCTTAATCAACTGTAACAATAAAGGACATTTCTTTCCAGAGAGCAACAACTGGTCCAGCCTGGAAACGCTACAATAAACTTAAGTGCACAGAGTAAGTGCACCCTCTGTTGATTGCTTCTGTATCACTTTATAAACGTGCTGCAGAGCAAATATAGCTGTTACTGCAGCTTTAAATAAAAATAAAAATATGGGGTTTTGAAGTAAAGTAGCACGTCAGAAAACTTGATTAACTCTGGTGTATTGCAGGTTCACCTGGTTGTGGACGTCACGGGACAAAGTGTCCGCCCGGGACTCCGGCTCAGGGAGATGAAATGGTATTGTGCTGGAATCACAGAAAATATGCCTTTCATGCGCATCAACAAGGCCATTTAAATCAAAGAAACGATAAGACGACTTTAAATTAAGTGGGAAAACTTACTTGGCTGCAGAAACACTGGCAGGCGCTGCGAATAAGACAACATGCAGAGAGCAAACAATGAACACCGCATTTCGGTCGGACAGATTGCGCGCATGCTTTGCTGCACAGACCTGGGGAGCGATCCAGCATCCTGAACAGGCAGGCGGAGGCCACTGCCAGCATCAGCAGGAAGAAGCAGCAGAACACTAAGGTGATGACTTCAGTGAAAAACTCTGCGGGTCAGGAGATACAAGGCCGTTAGAGAAACGCGTCAAGGCTTTGTGAGAGTGGATTACTAGTGCCGTGTGTCATTTTTTTTACTTTGTGAAGTTTCAGTGCAGAGTGACGCTCGAGCCATCGAGTTGAGGTTTTCCTCTGGTTGACGGGAAAACAAGCAGAATTAAAATCGCTCGTCGTTACAGCCGCAAAGTTCAGTGTGTTTCATTCAGATTGTGATAGAAAACAACAAAACAGTGCATGAATGTGAACAAGAGGGAGATAAATTATGCACGGCTTTTGACTTTGTTCTTGAAGTAAAAATGTGAAAACTGTGGTGTGCATTTGTGTCCAGCATCCCCGTCCCAAGTCTTAAAAAAATGACATTTTGGTTCATTTCTCTCTACTTAACATCCCAAAGTCAATAGAGTGGATGGAGAAAATCTGTAACACATCGGTTTTCAAGTACATAGTCCCACAAATGCTCTGGACTTTGACTAGGCCGTTCTAACACGTCGATATGCTTTGATCAAAACGTAGCTCTGGTCCTGTTTGAACCGTCGCCGCAGACTCAGAGCTTTTATTCCAGGTTATCTCCTTATGTCTGCCCATCAACACAAACTAGATTCTCTGACAAAGAAAAGATTCCCCACACCATGACGCTACCACCACCATGCTTCACAATAGGGATGTTTGGTTTAGAAGTGATAGTGTTGGAAGAAAGTTGCAATCTTAAAATATTTAATTCAAATTCATGTTTGATTTAAAATGCTTATAGTGAAAAGACCTTCAACCTCTTTGTGCTTCAGTGTGGGTGACTGGAACAGATAAACAGCTGATTTCTGTTGTCACCAAGTTAAAAAAACAAAATCCAGAATTTCTCGTTTGAAACTCCTGATAAAGGGAAAAATTGTTTGTTCCCCTGGCAGATTATATCACTTAAAACTAGTACTTTTTTAAAATGATCAGCATGAAAAATAAGCTCATATTTATTGCTCAAAACTTGCTTGTAAGTTGGTTTTGTCCTTTTTCAAGTGAGATATTTCCACTGGAAACTAGACCAAACCCACTTGGTGATGTTTTACAGTTTTGCAGCGTGCAATTAGTTGGGTTCAAGAAAATAAAACAGTGATATTGTTGTTTAATGAAGTTGAGAAATAGTATATTAACCTAAGTAGTACTTATTTTACTTTGTTTTGAATGCAAAACCAAAGTATATAATATTAATGCGGCATAAATCAGAAATGTTGCACAGCTATTTGATTCCTTTGTTCTAACCTTTTAAATTATTTGTATCCCAGATATCTGGTGACTGTAGTGCAGACTATGAGGGACAATGATCGGAAAAGTAAGAGTGCATCTCCAACTATTCATTTGCGATCAATACTTTTTTTTTTCTTTTTTTTTCTCACCAGTGATTCGGACAAGTACAGCGGCGCTTTCAGCCCAGGGCCCAGAGTCCTCATAGCTGTCTCTGGCCCTGCAGCGGTAAGACCCAGAATCCTCCTCGCTGAGCCGAGTGAGGAGGAGGACTTGCTGTTGGTGGGACAGGACGGCCTGAGGTTGAATGTCCTCGGGCTGCAGGACGGAGTCGTTGAGGAGCCAGGAGAAGAGTGGGAACGTCCCTCTGCTGATGCGACAGCTCAGCCTGGCAGCGGTCAGCGTGGCCTCGGCGCTGTACAGATAGTCCACTTCCACTCTCACGTCCGCCCCGACCGGGACTGGAGAGACAGGAAGAGGATAACAGGAAGGCTATGAGCTCACTGTTTAGGCAGAGTAAAACAATAATGAAAACATCCGCAATAATTTTGATTTATCTGGATGTTTCATTTTTCAAAGTCATATTGGCAACTTGTTACACTTTCTGTTATTAATGTCAGAGTTTCAAACCAAACATTCGATTCACAGGTTAAACGTTTAGAACACAAACTAAATATTTAGCTTCCAGATTAAATATTCAGACAATATTTACTTAAACATTTAGCTCAGACTTAAACACTTAGTTGGTAAACTACATATTTATTTTGCAAAGTGATTATGTACAACTCACATTTTGTCTCAAAATATAACAGCCTGTCATTGAGAAAGATTGATGACGAGAAATCAATCAATGGCTCCTGGTCAGGGAGGGAACCAGCAGTGTGGATCACAGAATGGCATCGATCCTGAACTCGCGTCTCACCTACTTCCAGAGCGAGGGCCTCACTCTTCAGGTCCTGCACCTCGGTTCTGCCTCGGCACCGGGCCTCTCCCATGTTCAGCCCGATCACAACAGGAACGTCGAACCAGGCAGCGAGGGACTCTGCAGCTGCAGCAGACCTCACCTCCCTGTCGTCCAGCAGCAGAGAGAAGCTCACGGGTGGACTTCCTCTGGCGGACCGGCAGGTTACGTTTCCATGGTAATTCCCCCCGTCTTTGAAAACGGAGATGGAAATTTCCGGTTTTGAGATCTTGACTGTGGAAAAGGAGGAGAAAGAAATGAAGAGAGATTGTATTTCAGAAGAAACTCAAGCAACAAATCCATCCAGGGATGAAGTTAAAAAAGAGTCCAAACTTGTCAGGTGCTGGGTTGTTTTGAGGTTTGATTATTTGATTCTAGTTTTCATTTCTGTTCTTTGTTCACTTTAGTCTCGTATTTTCATGAGATCAGCCTCGTTTCTGGTTCACTTTAGTCCTTCTTAGTGATTCTAGTTTAATCCTGTTTATTTATTCCTAGTGTCTAGTTGGTTTTTTTTTTTACCAGCTCCCAGGTTCGCGCTCCCTCTCTCCCCTCACACCTGAAACCTGTTTCTCATCAGCCGCTGCTCCTTGTTTTGTAATCAAGCTCCTCAGTACTTTAACACATCATTCTCAGTCATTCCTTTACTTTCCCTTCACATCCTGGCAGCTTTGTGCCGAGTTCCTGTGTTTTTGTTCTGCTCTGGCTCCCTAGTTGTTTTTTGGTAAGTTTTTGTTACCAATTTCCATTAAATGTGAAACCAACTCTCTGGCTCGGCCACAACTGCATTTAGGTTCACCGCCACGCATCATGACAAAACCCTTCATACGAAGACATGCAACATGCATGACATACCGTTTTGTTGGCATTTACCTTTGACTGTCACCTTGACCTCTGCGCTGGTTGAATACCTGCTGATGTCTTGCACCACAGACCAAGCAACGCAGCTGTAGCTTCCCTCCTGGTCCACAGTCACCTCCTCCATCACAAGTTTGTTCTCAGCGATTAGGAATCCAGCTGTCGATGACGTCACTTCCTTCCTGTTAAAGTGCCAGATGTACTTAAGGTCGGAACCTCGCTCAGCGTCGCAGCTCATGGCAATTCTTGACCCCTCGTAGGCAACCGGCGGAAAGGGCTCAGAGGTCACTCTTGTGTTTGATGGCGGAGCTGGACATAAATAAGGTAATCAGCCTGAGCGTGAACGATCAGCAGAACCCAGACCAGTCCAAAACTTACTGACTACAGTCAGTTTGATCCTGTTGCTGAGTCCCGTTTCCCCTCCAGCAGACGCCAGGCACTGATATGAGCCGCCTGAAGCTGCTTTCACTTTCAGGGAAAACGCTGCAGGTTTGTGGCTGACTTCTGTGGCGACCGGGAAACGACGATCCCTTATCAGCCTGTAGGCGACCCGAGAGGACGAGCCGGGGGCAGAACAGCGGAAGACCACCCTGGTGTTGAGGTAGGCTCTGTCCGGGCCAGACAGCGCCAGACGGAGAGAACCTGGCTCACCTGCAGATTCGAGTCAAACTTATCATAAAGAATGGAGCATAGCTAATGTGTATATAAATATCCTCATAAATCTTTATGACAAACTACCAGAAGGGTCAAGTTGAAATTAGCAGACTCACTGCAGTAAGAGAAAGAAGGTTGTTCTTGAAATCACATGTTCTTGGGTTAGTGGTGGTTCCCCCCCAAAAAAAGCTGCATTTATGATGACGCATCAAAATATGATATGCTGACAATCTGAGAGAGTTGATTACAGATGTCACGGCTTTACAGATTAAGTCTTAATGTTTTAGGATTTATCTTGAAATTGTGCATTCGACCTTTGATCTTTCGTGCGTTTTGACTTTTGTTTCACATTTTAACGTTGGTTCTCGTCTCTCTGTGCAGTGATGAATGTACAACAATTTCCCTTCTTGTTTTCACTTGATCCGTTTATGGAGTTAAGCTCACCTGACACTTTATTATATGCTAGTAATGGATTGGCAACTAAACCTTAATCCCCCCGTAGCCCAGATTAAGCACTGAAGCTTCCATTATACCAAATTGTAGCTGGTGAGTTGGTTGGATTTTGTCAAACCTTGCAGCACACACAGTTAAAGGTTGCTACCGGTTACTCACCCTGTGTTTTCTGTCTAACACCTATAATGAGATTTTGTGTTTTGTTGATAATCAGCAAGCCACAGTGAACACAAGAAGTCAGAAAATCGGCAGTCCAAATTTCACATTTTGAATATTTTCTCATAAATCCCTTTAAAACTCCAGTTCTAGCCGTTTTTCCAGTTCAGCATCGGCGCATTAAAATGTTGTCTCCTCCTGAAACTTTGTTTCTCAATTTTTGCCACACTGTTCATAAAGTGCACCAAAGTATTTGAAGAGTTTGCACCGGTTGAGAGTAAACACTGCTCCATATCTGAACGATCGCACTTACCTATCCTGACGGGCAAACTTGCTAGAGCTAAAAAAATAAATAAAAAAAAATAAAAAATAAAAACAAAAACAAGAAACAAATCAACAACACAAGACAGAAGGAACCATTCAGAGCTTATTAAGTCCCAAATTACTCACCCAGAATTGGCAGTAAATATAAAATGAGATGATTCTTCATAACAAGACTATGAATGTGTCTTTGGCATGGTCCTTTCTGCATGGATGTCTGAATGCATGTGCATGTGTAGGAGTGAGTCAAGCCATGGTGCTAGGACACATATGTTGTGTGAAGATAACATAACAGAGGGGATGTTTTTGCTATGACGTCACATAAAGAGCCTGAAAAACATGCAATTAGTGCAAAAAAGTTTAATAAACACACAAATAAAAACATTTACAGCCTCTTGAATAATATTAAATTAACATTTTGGAAGACTACGGAGCTCTATTTTTCATTTGCAGAGGTTAATGGGCCTGTCTTTAATGTGAACACTGATGAAAGGCCTTCCAGCAGCCTGTACACTGTTATTAGCTTCAAGTCAGGTGCAGAAAAAGCTTGCAAGAATAATCTGAAAATGTCTTTTTGCGGAATTGGGTCACAGGTTTCAACAGGCCACTCTGCTTCTTTGTGAATAATTCAACATATGCCTTCTTGATTCCCATCATTTCCAGATGAGAATAAGCTGGGAGCCTCAGGGAGCGTCATGGACGGGGTTTTCCTGCTCCGCAGCAGCAGGACGGGCTCTGTTGGGGTTCTTCGGACCTCTCAGTAAGGTGGCATGCTGCTTCACCAGGAACCGTTTATCTGAGCTGCACTGTGGGAGGAGAACAGCAAGAATATTGACACAAACAGGACAGAAGCTCATAAAGCGCAGAAAAAGAGTTAAAATGAATGTTTCCTTCTTCCACAAAAATGAACCGGCTTCTCCCCACAGTTACTCAGTTTTATTTGCGTCATGCTAATCCTGACACTGAACAGGATTAAAACGAAATGTGAAATGTTACCCGCTTTTTAAGACTCGGCAGTAAATTTCGTATCAGCACGCTATAAGAATCACACAAATATTACCATAATCAGCATGTCTTTGAGCCTTTCGATTGCCTTCTGGTTGGCGCGTCCTCGTGACACGTACGACGTCAGGATGATGCTGAGGACACAAAACGTTACGTTTTTATTTCACATCATATCTCATCTCCAGTCAGGTTAATGCAAAGTTGATGGACAACAACCACACAACATGGTTGGCAGCTTGCGAAAGCATTCATACCTCTTCCAAATAGACGTCAACTGATTTCATTGGGATTTTATGAGATGTAGCAACACAAAGTGGACCATCGTACAAAAAGTAGAAGAAAGGGGAAGCGTAGTTTTGGCAATTGTTGTACAAATAAGAATCTGGAAGCTGTAGCAGTTATTCATCCATTTTGAATCAGTACTTCTGAAGTCTCTTCCACTGAATTACTTCATGAAGTTTGTGACGTGATAAAATATGAAGAGATGTTCAGGGTGTTCTGGTGCCTCCTGTGGGCAGTGACTTGTTCTTCAAACAGGAAAAGCTGCATTCTTTTCACTGTGATGAAAGGTGATTCCTAATTTAACTTACATCTCAGCCAGCAGGAGAGGCAGGGCGAAGGCTTGTGAGGACAAGTACTTGAGAACGTTCTGGACCGAGTTGGGAAGACTTGTCACGCAGGTGTGTGCCACGGTGAGCACAGTTTCATTTTTAAGTGGCCCACAGGAGATCCTGCAGCAGGAGACAGAGAGAAAAATCTGTATCAAAACAAAAATGTTGATAAGTAAAAAGAAACACACACAATTTGAAGATTTTTAGACAGAAAGCTGTTCCTGAAACATGCAGCGTCGTATTGTAAGTAATGAGAGAAAGAGCAATGGAGCAAGGCGTACGTGTTCGTTGCCTCGACCAGGTGGAAGTCAATGATCGGCGCGGCTGCAGCCATGAGGAGACCCAGCAACAGCATGAAGTGGAACAAAACCGAAGAGTTGGAGGCTCGAAACATCCGGTGCTTCGCCTCACAACACTGCAGGACATTAAACTGAAGAAACACACGGAAACACGCAGAGACAGGAGTTTCATTCCCACTTCACCGCTGCCAGCGCTTTACGGATCAATAAGTTGAAATCGATTACAAAGAGTAAAATGTAGATTTGTTTTTAGTGCCGAATGATAAGGAAAAGGGTAAAGGATCACCTCCGTCATTAGGATGAACATTTCTGAATAATCTTTAATACTGGTATCCAGATGGAAACAAGGACAGCAGCAGGCGTGAACACAAGGACTCCTGTCTTAGTAGCTTTTTATTTATGAAACTAAAGAAGTTTATTTCTCACCAGACACACTGTGATTTAAACTGACATTGCTAAGCTAACTGGTTGCCAGCTTTACAACAAACTGTCTGCTTAGGAGGAGGTAAAGGAACTAGAAACATCTTCAATCATATACACTTAAATAAAATATATACATATTACTGCATGAAACCTGTTTGCCTGTCCGGTCTCCTGGTTTCATTAGTTAGATTTTTTAAAAAGTTACATTAGGAATATTAACAACACAAGTGGGATGCATTAGTCAGGCATAACATTACGATCACTGGCAGGTGAAATGAAAAACTTTGAAGTGATTATCTATTCATGACAGAACCCTGCTAGTGGGTGGGATGTGCTGAGCAGCAACAACGCCTGCAGATTAAAATGGCGAAGAGGTTTGTGCTGTTCATGAGACAGAAAATGCCCCCGAGTTTGATGAGTGCAGGGCTGCATAGCCACAAACCAATCAGGGTGCTCACCCTGGTCATAATGTTATGCCTGATCAATTTAATCGATCACGCGAATCTCTTGTTTCCGTCTGCTACCTTTTGGATGTAGAACGTCACCAACAGGCTGACTGTTCCGATCATCGGCAGCAGGGGGCAGTAGTAGACTCCCACCCACAACACAGTTTGGATGTAGACCAGATCCAGAACTTTGAACGGGATCAGGAACCGCTGCCTCCCGCACAGCCGGACCAGCAGGCATGTTGGGTGCTTCTTCTGCAAAAGCCTGGCAAACAGCAGGTACACAAGCACATTCATCAGTAAAACGCCGAGCGCGCGTGGGCTTTCTGTTGAAATCGTCACGATGACTGTGAAAGAAACCGAGTGATCGCAAGCAAACCCACTTCCTGGGGTAGTTCACCAAAAAAGTGTTGCAGAAAGTGGTGAGGAAGTTGAAGATGCACAGTTTGTACATCTGAATGCCAATGTGGTTTTCCCTGCACAGACGCTGCAAAGAAACACACACACACACACACACACACACAAAAAAAAATCAAGTCAAAAGGAGAATTGTTTTGTTTTTTTAAAAAAAAAGTGCCGGTAGTTTAAGTGAAGAATTTACTTCGAAACCGAAGTCAAACCGGAGTCCGCGCTCATAATCTATGCCGATCAAATCTGAATCTTTAAACCATTGCCAAGTTAAACAGACTAACTCGGATCGGGTAGGTAATGTTTTATGAAGGCAAAACTTTACCCACTCCTTCCACTTTCACTTACATTTTCTACTGATGTGGATGTTTTAAAGAGGAAAAATAAGTAGATCCCCAGGGAAGCCAGCTTCAAGAAGATACTCCTGAATAAAAGACACGGTGAACCCTTGAGGCCTCGCCTGTGTAACTTTTGCAAGGCGTTTGTCTCCTTCTGCCTCTCACCTCACAAGTGTTGCATTTACTTGGACGGTCAGAGAGTAGTCCTCGAAAGACGAGATCTTGCGGAATATCTGAGGGAGGACGAGGTCCACAAAGGTGATGGTGATGGGAGAAAGATACTGAAGGATCAGCTTGAGAATCCAAACTTGGTTCGACTATGAAAAACAGACAGACGTCAGCGATTTCTTTTCAAACAACATTTATCCATGTATTTGCTGCAGAAGTAGAAAACTTCGGGCTGAAATCCTTGCCTCTTTGAGGGATATGTTTGTGGAGAAGTAGATGAGGGTGAAAGCGCCGCCGAGCAGAAAGACAACAAGCAGGTTGAGGATGAACCTCAGCAGGTAGAGGCGCAGCTTTTGTCCCAGGGTCCTTTGAGCCTTTCTCATGTTAAAGTTCATCTCCTCCAGGAAGAGCTGCCAAACATGTTTGCAGCATAAATGCCTGGATCAATATTTGCTGTAGGTCACCAAGATGCGCAAGAGTAACTTCCTTTGATGTGATTTTTATATAGTATCAAAGATCACACCTAAATGTTGCCACATGTTATTTTAATTTGTTTTGGAAACAAGGGGAGGAAATACTTTCCTAGTGAGGCCTGAGGTACAAATTCAGGCGATAAATAAGCTGTTTTGCCTCTTGCAATTTTTAATTTTTTTAAAATAAGGTATTAAATACTTTAAAGCTGCAGGAAATTTTTAAAAAATATGTTTTTTTTTTTTTTTTACATATCATTATGCCCTGACAGTATGAATCTTCCACCTCCTCCCAGTGCTACTACTGCCATCTCTCTGAAACAACCAGTCAGAACCAGGAGGAGGGTCTTGGAGCTGTCAATCACGCCTGTGTATGCACCACTCACACGCTCACAGATGGGTCTGAGCTTTCTGACATTCGGCTCACAGCAGAGTTTCAAACCGTTGCTGTGAAGACTGTACTGTTTGATACACACCGTGTGTTGCCTCCATTTTGTTTTCTAGCATCAGGAGGCTCTTATCTGCAGGTGTGTCTCCTCTCTCACCTGGAGGTCATTCCTGATGAAGCTGTGCTTGAGCTTTGCAGAATCTGGATGATGGATGCTGTAGTCCCAGCCACAAAAGACCTTAAAGTTCACGTTCATGCTGGTTCGCTTCTCGAGCATCCAGATGTGCTTGTAGCCAACAGTTGTTCTGCGAGAGGAGAAAAAACATACACACCAAGGATTAAATGTCTGAAGGTTTGTGTGATGTAGAAAAATGTGAATGTTATGCATCATTTTTCCACCTTCTATTTGACATAATCCTGCAGAAGTGAACTGTAGCTTGATTTGACAATATTTGTCCATTCTATAGCAAAGGTTTTCTAGATCTGTGAAGCTGAGAGCAAACCTCTGGTCCCAAATTTTCCGTCATGTTTACCGATTTCCTCTGGTAAAACACATTTCTGCTGGTTTGGTTGAATGATTGAACTCAGTGTTGTGCAGAAAGGTAAAACCTCTCTTCGTTTGTGGCTTTTTAGGAACTGAAAGTTTTGAACCAAAGCTGCTCACACATTTCTCCACCCGGCCCCATAAAATGGCCGTTCTATCTGATGAAAAGTAATCCCAAAGCATGATGCTCCCGCCACCGTGCTTTACTGCGAGTTCTGTTACAGAAGCGCGTTGCTTTGGTTCTGAGGCTGGAGCATGTTCTGAAATAGGTTTCTGTTTTTCAGAAGGTTTTCTTGTCAAGGTCTGAGTGTTTTCTTTGGAAGAAAAGACATCTGTCTTCACCTCCACTGTTTGGTGCAGAAAAATGGAAAATAGAGGAAATTGATGTCACAAGCAAAACACAACCATCCGCTGTGCGCTTCTTCTCAGCTTCCTGGGCTAAATCTCTTTTTTTTTTTTTTTTTTACTTTCTGAAGTCATTGTTGTCTAGCCTCTCTGCGGAGCGAAAGCTACATAATGTAGGTTAAAAAAAATGAGCATCTTCCCCGTGACAGACACCTCGAGACAAAGAGACGGTTTTGATCAAGTCGCATAGATTTTGTCCTGTCAACATTTGCTTTTCAGCTGCATTTTACAGTCCAGCTAAAAGAGGCAAGAGTTTTAAAATGAAGCCTTTGGGATTTCATTTTCAAAGTCTGGCATTTGAACAGGCACATTTTTGAGATCCCGCGTAAACGGAAGATGACTGATGTTCCTGCGGCATTGCTGTGGTTCACTAACCTGCGGACCACCATGATGAGACTAAGGAGGATGATGCTGAGGATCCCAGCCAGGTAAAGCAGGGGTGTGTTCAGGCAGTCGAGATCCAGAGAGCCTCTGGTGTAAAAGCCAAAGAAAACAGGCGAACGAGCCAGAAATCCCTGGTTTAACAGAAGCAGAAGATGTGCTCGTGTGCGGCATATGGCAGGTATATTTTGTTTCAAATTAAAATATGTTTACGTGGCTTTTCTTCATGAATTAGGATCCATGCACAGAATAATAACTCCTACCGATCCCAGGAGGAAGTCTAACACAGAGTCGTTTCCGCCAAATCGCAACCATTCTGTGAAATGACCGAGATTTAACTTCACATATGTCTCAACGGCATTTCTGCTTTATACTTTATCCCAGAGGTGGGTTAAATATCACTATACCTCTGCTGTTTGTGCCATAAAACCCTGTGGGCCCCAGGATGAAGCCCCCGATCAGAGCGCAGTGCAGCAGGTTCAAGTAGATCAGATATCTGAGGAATACAAAGTAGGACTTCACCCCGATGCCAAACCTCCCTGAAAATCAACGAAAAAAACCCAAAAAAACAACAGGATCAAAAAGGTGCGTAAAAGAAACGCAGGTCTTCAAAGCCTCTGTTCAGCGTTACCTTGAATTATGTGGAGTGTGTGTTTCCAAGGCAACAAACTGGCTCCTGCCTCCCTCATGTGAGCCCAGACCCTCTTCCTGTTGATGCTCTGGCTCCGCCTCCATGACTCCCAGAAACCAATATTGCTGATCTGCATTTTCCTCCTTTCCCTAATTGACAGCAGATGTATATTTTTACATGCTTAACATGCCATACGTCCGAACGTTAAAGGGCACAAAGTTAAACTTGAAATGTGTGTAACATTAAACTGAATCTCACTGAGATTAAAACTTTTTAGGTCAAGCAAATTAAACGAACTCTGAGCTCCACCTGGATGACAGAACCTCTCACCTTGACCTTTAAACTGAGCCTGACCTTTCCAGGAAGCTCAAGCAGTTTATGGTTTTATTAAATATGATTATAAATGTCTGCAAACAGCAGAATTTGAAGAATGTTGAAGCGACGCTCTGAAACAGTTAACATTTTGGTAAAACAGGATCTAAAACAGGAAAGTACATCAGTACTCGCATGAGTCTGATGTGTCTTCTATTTAGGGAACGTCAGCGTTTGGCTAATTTGTATTAATGTGAAGGCCCCACTTATTTCATCAAACACAATCCCTGCCATCCAGATCTGTCACACACGGAAAGTATTTTTGGTAAATGACTGAATCACTTCGTGCTCTGACCACAATTACAAAATCCTGGACGTCCTGAACTGCTGCTGCCTGAAATCCACTCAACAGCATGAATACGTCCAGAACTTCAGCTTCAAGATTCTCACCAAAGTTTGTTTAGAAAATATGTATATTTTGCAAAAAACAGTAACTTTGTTCTACTTTGAAGAACTTTTTTTTTATTTTTTTTAGCACCAACAACTAATAATATTTGAATCAAGTGCAAGTTGTGATCCCCAAATTTACTTTACATTTACTGCAGAAGGTCCACTTTTAGAAAACAGTTCTATAGGTTCTATAGGTTTTAACAGTTCTATAGGTTTTTAAACAGGTTTAGAATAAAAACATATATGTTCACAAAATGTTCCCACCTTGCGCTCCTCTTCGCCTCCATACACAGGGGCAGGTTTCGCAGTGGCTGCAGAGACAGCTTGTCTCTGGGTCCTCTTGACTGGTTCTCAGTGCCGAAGGCCTCCTCGGGTCGCGGGCCACCCTGGTAGACCTCGCTGGTTTTCAGCGTGTCATAGCTGTCCTGCTGGGACCGGACAGCCTGGACACTGGGCAGCAGGTCAAATATCTCTGTCTGGTAGTACTCACATGAGTCTGACGACAGGGTGGACTGGACGCTTTCATCTGGTAGGACAGCGAAAGGTAAATCAGCACAACGCATGTTGAATTTATGCAAAACGGAAATCCATATCCGCACGATTTAGGGAAATTTATGAAAAATCGGTCACCATTTAGCAATCTTCTGGGACAGGTTAAAGCAATTTAACAATGTAGAGTCCTGTCAAAATTAAATTAGTCTTGAACCCTTTGAAAATTGACAAGCTTTGGTGTCATTTCCTGATTTGATAAGTGTAAGCAAATAAATAGCTGAATCCGGGTTAAATGGAACAATGATCAGAGGCTCAGCAGCCAAGTAAAAACAAGTAAAAAGAGAAGAGCCGAGTCAAAGTCCAGCACATCTCCATCATCTTCAGCCACATTCTGATCAAAAGGAGAAAAGGTGACTTCAGGGTGTGACCTAAAAGTCTAGTTTTGAAAATAACTAAATACAGACTAACCAGCTCAACAGAGAACCAAGCACATAAACTTTTGTTTCATGGAACAGTGCAGATCACAGGCCTCCTGTGAGGAAGTAATTCTGATCACCTTACGCACATTTGCAGAGAAAACGAGCTCTCTCATCTCACTTTGTCACACACCCCA
The DNA here is from genome assembly GCA_010277015.1 of Poeciliopsis turrubarensis. Classification (NCBI taxonomy): domain Eukaryota; kingdom Metazoa; phylum Chordata; class Actinopteri; order Cyprinodontiformes; family Poeciliidae; genus Poeciliopsis; species Poeciliopsis turrubarensis. Next base: position 6,526,439 of record VMRN01000013.1, read on the forward strand.
AGTTGAAGAATGTATGTTTTTATTACCTGAGAAGAGTCTCATGAAGTTCACCGTTTTCTGGGCCTCCATTTTCCCCCCCGCACTTCCTCTTTAATTGCAAACTAAGCTGTCCGTCTTCATGAGCAACACATACCGTCGACTTCTCTGCTTGAGCTGCAACTCAAAGTTTCAGAAAAGTGAAAAGTCACTTCCGAGTCCTGCATCAAAATACCCCGCTTCACGCCTCGCAGCGGACGCCATGCAGAAGTGCTTCTGAACAGCTGACCGGCGCCGTCTCACGCTTCTGGTTCTGCTTCCTTTTCTCAAGGTGGAGCAGGTGTAAAGTTGGTCCAAACTCAGGCTGAAGTTTGACAGATCTCAGGAAGTCATGTGACAGGATGCAGACTGTTGAGTTCACTTGACAAGAAGAAATGCACAAACACACACACACATGCACATGCACTCACAGTGGGCTGGTAGGAAAAAAAGCACAAAGAGATTTAGGGAAGTAATGAGACGAAACTTTGATGTATGATAACATATTGACCCATGACTGACTGTGATGTGTTGTTCAAATTCAACCAAAAGTTAGTAGCAATTATCTTAAGCTGATTTTTTTAGCATGAGTTCCAGCTCTGTCTTGTCGCAGTGAGTAGTTTCCACTATGGCTAATTAGAAAAGTAGATCACAAGCCTTTTAGGCCGTACCTCGACATCACTGAGTCCTCTCAGGGAGGCTGCCGTTTACAGCCATTGAGTGATGAGGAAGAAGGAGGTTAGGAAACACGAAGGCTTTTTACACCCACTCTCAGGAGACCACAAAGACATTTGAGGTTTCCAGTCAATACATTCTTAAAGGGGTATCAACGTCATTTCTTAGCTGCTGTTTCCACATGATTGGTTTCCATTCTAGTGCAACTGTCAAAGATGCACTCTGCTTGGCCAGAAACAAAGGGATGCTGGAGTTTAGCTTCGAGACAAGGAATGGAAACAGAGAGGGGGGAAGTAGTTGAGCTTTTGTTCAAAGGATACTGGGAGTGGAAGTGGAGAGTTGGCAAAGAAAGTGTTTGCATATCTTTACACATGGAAGCAAAACAGAAGACAGGAAACCTCTCATTTGTATGTGGAAAAGATATGCTGGTCAAGTACTTTTTTTTTTTACATACAAAAAGCAACCTCTTCTTAAAAAACAAAAACAAAAATAAATCTATAAATTTGATCCACACTAATGGGACTGATGGGTTAGGAGTGTCGTTTGGGTCCTTTTGACCCGATGACACCTGTCTCCATTGTAAAACGATCATTGCCTGGTTTGGAAATACCACAGTTAAGGTCTCAACCACATCAATTAGGGTGGTAAAAGTGGGTCACTTCCACAATAAAACACACCATGTGCTGTTTAAGCGCAGCAGATTTGTTGAGCCACGCTTTATGGTCTAATTTAACTTTGAAAATCTGATTTAAAATAACTTTTTTTTTTTTTTTTTTTCTAATAATTAATTGGGTTGATGTGGCAGGGTTCAACCCGATGCCAAAGGCGCAAATCTTTGCCTGCGAGTGTGTTCCCAGGAACCTGTTCAGGGTGGGGACGTTCACAACAGGAAGAGGACACAAAATATAGTTCTGCCCAGAAGTCCCACACAACTCCGCCCGGAGCCATTTCACATCGAAAGGCTTTTCGCTTGCAGGTCGCGGATGTTTCTCCACGCTCGAAAAACTAAACTTGTTGTGTGAGTATCAACCCGCTGGTCCGAAGAGGCTGGACCGAACCATCCGCGCCGGCTCCGCGGGGGTCACCTTTCCATCAAGCCGGCAGCCTAAAAAAAATAAGATATCGACATAAAAACACGACTCCAAACTCCACGAAGCCTACATTGGACATGTAAATGCGTAGACGTGGGTTTTGACCCAGTGTCAACCCCGCGTTGGGTTGTTTTAATCTTATTAAAAGTCAGTTGGATAATGGTTCCGCCCCGCGCTGGCACGGCGCTGCAGTTCTGACTGACGGGCGGTTGAGCTGATCGTCAAGTTAGTTGCTGGGTAAGTTAAAACACCGGGCTCGGTTTAACTGGCAATTACGCGCTTTGTTTGACCACCTCTTTGCTCTTTGACGCTTAAAATGCTGCTTAAAATGTTGTGTGAAGCCGTGTCAGGTTAACGAGGAGTCTGAAACGAGTCGTCTCGTTGTCCGCCGCTGTTCGTTAGTCACAGTTTCGCCCAGTGGGCAACTCTTCAACGGGCAGCAGTCAGAGTAGAGTCGGTGCTAAACGGGGTGAGGCTGGCGGAGGCTGACCCGTGTCGGTGTCCGGAGCTCGGGGCCGAGTTTTCAGATTCACACTCTTGGGTTGAACAGTTGTTCCTGTTCTGTGAAGGCAGGTTGTTCTCCCCTCGGGTCAGAGTTCTTCTTCTGTCTCTGTTCACAACAAGAACCGTTTGTTGCGTTCAGGTCAGGATCTCTGAGAGACTCAACGGCAAAACCTATAATTTAGAGTCCCCTGCCCCGAGTGAGGGCAATTATAGGTCTGGAACAGAGTTCAGTGTGGAGTTAAACTGTAACTGGATTCCTCCATTGTTGTTTTTGGTAATTGTCAACAGATGCTTGGGTTAGGATGCAACTGTTCTATTGTTTTATTCTTTTTTTTTTTTTTTTTTTCAAAACTGGCTTTTTGTGAGTATCTGTTTACACTCTAAAAGAAGGATAATCCCATTGAGCTGTGTGTATTTGACTTCAGATGTTGCAGCATGAAAGGCTGTTGAGAAAGAAGATCATTAAAATACCTCTAATCTGTGTCATATCCACTCTTGAGTGTGTGTTTTCAAACCTGACGCTCCTGGGTCTTTATGTTGCTCAGTTTTCAATCTGTATTTTGTGAAATGTTCAGATTCAACATCTTAAGGAAACTGCTAAGTAGCTTTTTAGTCTTTAGATATTGAGGCTTTTAATAAATGGCAGCGATGCACTGATCAGTGCATCGCTGATCAGGTTACTGCCGGTGAGGCCGATATCCGTCTCCTCTTTTGTTAAACTGGTTCCGGTGCTGAGCTGGAGACATTAGCATAAGCAGAACAACTGCTCACTCTTTCTCATCTTCATGCTGTGACATAAGTGGATCACTGTGCTGCGCAGAGAGCTGAGCTCACAGATATTTGCTGAAATTCACAAACATAATTTCCGGCTCGGTTCTTTAACAGCGTCTGTCTTTTGATGCCTCCAGGGGATTTTGTGCTTTTAGCGCCTGTTCTTCAACAGTGCTGCAGATCCTTTGACTGTGGCTGTGAAGCATTCAAAAGCACAACTTAAACGGGGTTGTGCTTATTCTTGAATTAGCACTTAAGAATAAATCTCAGTAACTGTTTGTGAAGATACTGAGATAAATAAAATGTGTTGTGTAATTAAACCGTCTCCTTGCACTGTGATTATCCACAAAACGTGTGGGGGGGAAAATGAGCTCCGCTTAAGCATCAGAACCACTTTGGTAGAAATGCCCCATTAGGATACAGACTATGATATCGTAAGAACAATTTCCAGTCAAAATTAATTCCTCAACTTTTAGGTAATAACTCCATAAACATCAGTCGAGAAAAGTTGTGAATTTTTAAATTGAAGTCACGGAGTTTAGAGGCTGCACGTTAGTCTAAGTTAGTCCTGTCGTTGTTTTGTCCTCTCTTCCCTCCTTGCTTTAGATTGCCTTCTCCAGAGTCATCTACTTGAGCCCCTTTAAGATCATCCAGTGACCTCTTTGTCATTTTTTTTTTTTTTACACCGTGTCATCAGCTGTAATGTCCTGAGGAATGGTGAGCAGATTCAAACTCGAGTGAAATGAACTGTGTAAGACATTTGCTTGCACAGCTGGATCTGTTTGTAGTTTTTCTAGGAACTGATTGACTCTCTAGTTGTCTAAAGCGGTCAGTTTACAGGACAGATGACTTCTAACTCCTTCCTTTTCTTTAACCCCATGCTGCTGACTAAATTCCTTTTGGTTTCTGTTCTGGACAATAAACATATTTATGATGCAAGGGAGTGATCTTTAGTCTACATTAATCCACTCAAATGGATGTTTTTCAACTTCCAAGAGTTTTTTTTTTTTTTTTTTTTTTCATCATCTTTGTCTGAATCCACCCTAAACTCTAAGCTGTTTTGTAGTCGACCACTCCTCTCTTTGTTTCAAGTGTATTTAATTTGGCTGAAGAAGAGCTCAACTTTGACTCATTGTTCAGACACTGTGTCCCACTCAGTATTTGCCCCTAACTGTAGGGTCTCAAGAGGACTGAGCTGCACAGAAAAAACTCGGAATAGGAAAAAAAAAAAAAAAGTGCAACATGATCCTAGGAAAGTCTGGTAATGGGAAAAGCCGTATTGTGAGAGAGTAACAGGGAAAATCTGTTGGCTGTGGCTTGTTGTAATTGGTCTTTACATGGAAGAAAAACAAGCTTCAGAAGGACATTTTGAAACTGTTTGGATATATTCCTGGTGGATATTCAGAGCTCCACCAATACAAGTGCGCTGTGTGAACTTACTTACTGAGGACTCAACCAGAAACACCTTCACCCTGAGAAAAGGCTCCGGGTCTTTGTTTTATCTCACAACATCCATACATAGCGCATTCACGTAGCTGAGCACTGTGTGCATGTTGTCATTTTGACAGGACAAGTTACTTTTTATAAATAGCAACCTGCGATTGGACACTTTAACAGGCTGTTTGTCTATCTTAGTGTGCAGTAGTACTGAGTACAATGTGCAGGTCACACCTTGACCTGAGTATTTACTCACCCTGCTTTGCAAGACTTCTCTAAATCTCTGAGATTGTGAGAGGCTGCACGTTAGTCTAAGTTAGTCCTGTTGTTAGGACTAACTTAGTCCTAACGACTAAGTTAGGACTTAGTCGTTAGGACTAAGTCCTAACGACTTAGGACTTAGTCGTTAGGACTACCCTAAGGGGTAGGGTGCAGTAGGGCTACTGCACCCTACCCCTCGTTAAGTGACCTCATACATTTTTTATGAACGTAGTTCTGAGCTTTGACTGGACCGTTACAGGACAGAAATGCTGAAAGTTCATATCTCTCTTCAGCTTTGTATCAGACTCCCCCGCTGACTCCCAGATATTTTGACTCCAAACAGAATCAGTTCATATTTTCATCCACAATGACAAAAAGTCTAGATCCTCCAGTCGTTATTCTGCGTTTTATTTTTGCTAAGAGCTGTGTACACCTGATACAACCTTTATGGACCAGATGTTTGTATTTAGAAAAAAAATAGTTTCTAAGACCATCAGTGAATCTGGAATAGTTGCAAGATGTCTTCAATTAAGACCTTTAAACGCCTTAAATTCATTTTAAAAAGTAAGTTGAATGCTTTAAGAGCACATGTCATATATCTTAAGTTTTGAATTGACAGGACTATTTAATCGTGTTCATTCCATGTGTGGTTTTTTTTTTTCTCACAGGACTTTTCTGTCAGGCAAAATATTGAGTTCCAGCCAGACAATTGAGGCTACTGCTAATTAGCTGCTAATAGTCGTTTGCTAACTAACCAGCTTCTTTTTGCGTCTAATATAGATAAGTGCAAATTCACCACCAGTTTACTGGATGCAGTTTGTACATTTCTGTGGAGATATTGGTCTTAAATTAAAAAGTTTGACATGTGAAGCTGTAAAATCTGTGAAGGAAACCTGCTGTGCTCTCTGTTGCTAGTTCATGTAAACAGGAAGTGGAGGAGGCATTCAATGCATCAGCACACCGGAGCGTCCTGAAAGGCAGCAGATAGACCCGCTCTTCAAAAGGTCATAAATTTTAAACTTGGATTAGTCGGCTCCATTTCGGATAATACCTTCAACAATAACTGGTCTTAAGTTCAGCAGTTTACACAAACTAAAACTGAATTAGTTCATTATCATAATTCACCACCTAAACTAAACTGACTCTTCCAACATGAAGTCATTCACATTCATTCTCTTCAGATTTTTCTTTTTAAATTAAAATAGGATATTTTCCAGCTTTTTTTACATCTGGCAAAACGCGTCGTTGAGAAGCAGCTCCTCTTTGGAGCCTGACTGTAGACTAATACAAAGCATCGAATTGTGAAGTGGGAGGAAAATCACATCTTGTTTTTATTTGTATTTATTTATTTTAGAAATAAATTTGCACTATCCCCCCCTTTACTCCAGCTCCCCAAAATAAAATCCTGTCCAACTTACTAACTGCCATCCACAGTCTTTGTAAAGACCAAAAAGTTATTGTAACGTTGAGTGTTAGTCCTCAGTTATTTAGGCCTGTTGTCTGTACAAACACTTTTTTTCTCCTTCTTTAAAGCATCTTTTGATAATGGTTCTTGTAAGGAGGTTTTATTGATCGTTAATTCACGTCTGGCCTCAGTTTTCTTGAATCTTAAATTCCTCCCTAATGCTTAAGTTCACATCTGCGTTGGATTTAAGCAACAGGGCATATTCTGTCTGGATGTTTGATGAAACCTTTAATGGAGCTGTAACACCTAAGCAAAGCCAGATTTAAAGCAGAGCGACTTATTCTGTCCAAATGTCCCACAAAAGAAACTCTTTCCAGTTGGCCGTCATCGTTCGCTCATAAATATTCACTTCTGTGGTGGTGACTGCCGTTGTCAGCCACAATAGATCTATTATCAGTCTGGACAAAGTGACGTAGTCGGTCATGACAAGACAGAAACATGAGTCATTATTAACATCATTCTTATCACAGAGGAATCTGATGATGAGCAGCAGGGACAAAAACATTAAGATATTTACAGTTTTAAACCAATTTCTACTTCCTCTAAGTGTTCACAGATTTACTTTTGGTACTTCTGTTCCACAAAGATGTGGAGAGACCAAAGGTTGTTGACGTGAAGTCGGTCTTTTCTGTTTGTTTTTGTGTTGGTAAAACCAGTCGAGGACAAGCTGAGACACGACCGACGCGCTGGAGTGAAAAGAAGACTGTTGGCATTTCCCCCCCTCGCTCCAGCGCACTTCAAGCACACGTCCTCCTCTTAACATTTTTCCTCTTCCTACAGGTTAGAAAAAACTGAACGCCATGCTGGGAGTGGAGTGCGGGTCCGATCAAGTGAGGGCGTGACCACTCTTGAGATCCAGGGGGTGAGAGAAGAAGAATGGCTCACAATGTTAACTTTGACCTGAGTCACCCCCGCGTGGAAGCTGGACTGGAGTAAGCCTAATCATTGTTCTTTTGATTCATTTTGTCATTGAGTGTCTTTTTTTCCTTTTCTCATGTTGGGTCTTGTTCATTCACGCTGTCTGCTGATGGAGTGTGTCTCAACAAAAACACCTGGGAGAAAGAAAAGTAAAGCATGGACACATTGGACTCTGTCCTGGTGATCTGTTTGTAACATCTAGTTCGTTTTCTGGTCCTGGAAGAAATGCAGTTTTCACAAAGTTATGCTTGAATGCGTTTCCTTCTTGTGGTCTCTGTATAGCGAAAAAAAACAATAGACTTCAATGGAAATTGACTTTTATTAACAAATGTAACAACAGATGGCCCTGTTTACAGTACATCAAGAAAGAGGACCACATAAACATTCATTACTGTAATTGTTGCATTTTCCACCCAGGGGGTTTCTGACTCGTTGTATTTTCACTTTCTTCCTGTTTTAAAAGGACCCAGCAATGTGTTCTGAAACATCTAGCCTGTGTTTAACTCACTGCATTTCACTTTTAATCAATGTGTTCCTCTGGTAGACGCCCAGCAGACGAGGAGCTGGTTCATAATTCGTTCAACCAGCTGATTGCAGAAGAGAGTCGGAAGGGGGGACTGTCTGATGCCATCGAGCTGCAGCATAGGCAGGGGAATCCAAAAGATGAGGGCCGAGGTACTCCATTAGAGTTTATTCATGCAAAATGAGAAGGAAATTAAAGGGAATGCAATTATTACTTTTGCTTTGAAATTGCAGTCCTGCTTGTGAATTTACAGATATGCATAAACCTGACCAAAAATGAAGACAAGAGAGCCGAGAAAACAACTGAAGTTGCTTTAGAGGAATGTCATTTTGCTTAAAACACCAAACTTGTGCATCAGAGCATAAAACGGTGTCTAACCTGGAGGAATAATAGAGGCTGTAACCTAACCTTCAGCCTTATGGTGCGTTCACACCAAATACGTTTTGAGCTTCAGGCCCATGTGGTTTACATTCAAAGTCAACGTGGAGGCGCGTTTCAAGCGTCAAGCCTGGCGCGATTTGAACCGTTTGGAGACGTCCGACGCTCCACATAGACTTTGAATGTAAACCAGACGCGCCTGACACTCAAAACGCGTTTGGTGTGAGCACACCATTAGGTTTTCAGTTCATTCAAGTCTAAGATTCTTATTGTTTCACAGTCTTGAAGCAAAACAATTTTCTGCCGAGACTTGTTTTTGGTGGGTGAGCAGAAATGTGTCCTCCACCACTGAATATCATCCGTGTCTTAGACCCATCCGCTTTCTGTCACCCAAAAGCATCCACACATCCATTCAATATATCTCACCAAAAAAAAAGGTATTTTTGTACATAATGAAAGCATTCTTTCGTGCAATTACCCTGACAGACTTCTTCATTCTGACTAATATTATTTGATATATTTGCTCTTTTAAAATCAAAAGTCTTCTTTTCTCAGCGTTGCGCAGCAGTCCGTTCATTGCGTGCATGCGTGTGTCTTCTCTGGCAGACAAGGTGGCGTATTTGTCGCCCTCTAAGAATCGGGACCGGAGGATGGGAAGTGAGGAAACGGACCCTCTCCTCAGGGATCGCTTGTCTTCAGCCACCCTGAAGATCCTCTCCTCCATGCCGAGCCGCACCATCGGTCAGTACTGGTTAAATAAGTTCGGAACGACAGGAGTTTTTTTTAGTTCCTCTGACAACCTGAGAAGACACTGTTCTCACATCCCTGATTGTAAATAACCTTTCTGAAACTGTGTCTCCTCAGCAGCATTTAAATGTAGAACAAAGTGTTGTAGTGTGCCACCACCACACACCACACTCAGCCTCAGTATGGCGAAATCTGACAAAGATTTCATGGCTTTGTGTGTTTTTTTTGTTGTTGTTTTTTTTATTGTATGTGGTTGTTGTTTGTAAGCATACATTAAGAAGTGCTTTGTATCACCCAACCCAGCTAGTGATGAGAGTTTCTTCTCACTCATTTGCTTAATTCACTATAAGCCCTCAAGCTGGCATCGCTGGTGCCACAAGCTACACGTTTAAGAAAAGAGTGGATGTGTTGCAATTGAGTTTGAAGAGGAAGCAGTTTGCCTTCCTTTCTGAGGAAGGTCAGCTGGTGCAGCGTGTTTTCAGAGCTGGTTTGATAGATGTGTTGGTTTGCGTCTAAAACCAGCAAAATGATCACATTGTGTCACATGCTACAATTTATCTTGTGATCATTAGGTTTGGTTCCTCCGACTTTTTTTTTATTTTTATGTGTATGCTACAGCCTCATCTAAGTAATTGATGATATATTCCAGTTTCAGTAATTCAATTCAAGGAGTTAACCTTGGATTATGAAATACAGATTTATTAAACTTAAATTTGATTAATGTCTGATCATCTGGGCCATTGTTATTCAAAGTCAAAGCAGCCTTATGTGCCGTATTGATTCAAGGATTCCTCAGACAGCCAGTGAGAGTCTAAGCTGCACAGCAGGAAGACATTTCTGTATCAAAAATATTATTTTTTTATTGGCCTGATCAAAAATAACTGAGTAAATAACTGGGAAGTGATTTGCATCTTGATATAAAAATGATAAATTTTACTATCTGGATTGAAAAATTTAAGAAAATTGACCTGAGCTCAGTCATCTCAGGACGTTCAAGTTCATCTCATTAAAATATCCGAACGGATGAGACTAATTTGTCAGAATAAAAGCTCTTTCACTTTGATATATTATTATTATTATTGGTCTGACTTAATATTCTACATGTATCCTAAGTCTGTTTTTTTTCGTGATCTGTAAGCTGAAAATCATCATAAAGGTTTGATAACGTCAGTCTCTGCAGTTCATCTATGAAATGTTTGAACAATAATCTATCGTTTTGAGTTGCACCTGTCGATATGTTTTATGCGGATGGAGCTCTGGGTGTTTCCCTGGAGACATCTTTCTGACATGCACCAGTGAGAAATGGACTTTGAATAGCCCCAGAGTTCTGGGGCAGATTTCCCTCGACTGTCATGGAAACGGCTCGCTGTCCCTCCGGAGGAGCAAGACGAGCTTAATTTAACACGTGGGAGAAGTCAGGCATTCTCGGTTGACCCTGTTGCTTCCTTTTCTACAAATAAGCATTCCATAGAATGGAATGCCAAATGAAACTCAGGGCAGGCCAGAATTATGTTATTTTTTTATATATATTGTTGCAAATGTGAGATGACTTTGGTTGAAACACAATTTTCATCCTCAAGGCCGCAGCCGGGGAGCCATCATCTCTCAGTACTTCAACAGGACCAGGGAGCTTCGGAGACGCACGCAGAAAAGAGCGTCCATCAAAGACTTCTCTCGCTCCTCCAGACCCAGCTTACGAGGCTACGGCGTGGAGATGGACACCACAGACTCAGGAGGTGCAGAAATGTCTCCACTGATTCAACCGTTTGCCAGAAATAAAGCGTAACCTGTAAAATGGCCCTGCTGGATGCGTTGCAGAAAACAAGCAGGAGCGATTGGTCAAAAACCTGCAGGACTTGTTGGTGGTTGACCGAGTGAGGATGCTCAAAGAAATGCCTCTGAATTTGTCTGAGAAAAAACACTTCAGGTACATCATTATTATTATTGTTTTTGCTGTTATCGCTCCGTTATCTTGCTGATAAATCTGTATAATTTTCACTTCCGTCTCTCATCAGGAGGCTGACGTTGGAAAAGACTAAGCAAACACATTCCAGCAGTAATCTTCCCTGTTGCATTTATCTGAAATTTCACATCATTTTAGTAAGTAACCTTATTAAAAATAAAATTGCTACATTGTTTCTACTCATTTGTTAGATATAACCTCAATGTATACCTGGTGACCTACATACAGCATACAGCAAACGTATTCATACCAATTTTACTTCACATTTTTTCAATTTACTTTAACAAACTTCACTATAGTCCTCTGAACTTTTACTTGGTAGACCAACCGAAAGTAATTCACACTCATGAAAAGGAAACGGTCTGATAAATTTAGGGTGTTAAGTTTGTAACTAGTGAGTGTTTCTGCCATCTTTGTCCTTCTTGACACTAGCATTTTTGCCCATTCGTCATTGCAAAACGACTAGAACTCAAAATGGACAGAGCACACACACGTCTCTTTCAAAAAGATTCTCATTCATCCGGATTTAAATCTGGACTTTGACTGGACTGTTTTAACACACGGACATGCATTGAGCTATTGTTTCATCATAGCTCTGACTGCGTTTGGGTTCATTGTACTGTTGCACTTTTTCTCATCACGCCTGGCTAGTTTCCTGTCCATTCTGAAGAATGGTAGGTTGTGGGTGTGAAATGGTAAGTTCCATTGCATGTAGTGCTTTGCACGCCGGCCAGACGGCCTTTTTTCAGCAACAAACTTTCACAGCTCAACCCCTCTAAAAGAAGATGCTCATATTAGGAATGCACACTGTTGATACATCCATAATTGATGTTCCTCTAAACTGCTTTCTGAACAGTGTGTGCTTTATGTGGCCTGATAAAGAGTGTTTGTTGGTGCAAGACGCTGCTGCAGAAACCGTGTGGTTCACTCCTACAGCAGAAGATTCACCTTGAATCTTCAGTGGCGAAAGCACAGCTCTCGCTATCAGGTCATGAAATGAGTTGCTGCGCTCCATCAACCTCATTTGTTCGCTACGACTGTTTTCAAATGAATAGTTATCTGCATGAAAAGGTGTCTCTATTGATTCAGTTTTCTTGGCATTTTATGCATCACTATTAATTCTGCGTTTGATAACAATAGCAAAAGGGGAAAATCAAGGCAGATATCCAATACACAGACAAACCAACATGCTGAATAATTGTAAATTCCTGCATAATCTGCTGTGTATAAAACACTGGACAACTTACTTCTCGGGTTTTATCAGTAAACTACATCAGAATATGAGATTTTACTGTTGAAGATGAGAGTTGTCAATGTTAAGAGGTGAAGGGAAAATAAAGCCCATGAGGTGAGATGATGGCCAATGCAAAAAATATTCTCCAACCTTTCCAAAAAATGTACCTGCTACACACAGTGTATAAAGAAATGCTCTGAAAACATGAAAAAATGTGAATTCTTTCGCTCATACTTAAATGACTTCTCTTGGTTTGCCATCGGATGTCAGTGGGTGTTCCCTGTCGGTGCTGCTGTCAGCCCAGCTCAGTTGCTCTCCTGCCCAAGCGGTTGGGAACTTTGACTCACAAAACCACAAGCACGCGCACTCCGTCTTAAATCTCAACGCTGATTTAACTTGCCTCTGTTTCTCTATCTCCTCTCAGGCCTTGAGGAACAGCTGGTACAGCTGTTTATCCTTCCTGCAGTCCCTGCACCTGTGGCAAATGCCGCTCAAGAGAGTCAGCGGGCGCTTCGGCTCCGGGGTCCTCTCCTACTTCCTGTTCCTCAAGACTCTCCTCTTCTTCAACATGTTCCTGTTTCTGGTCTTGGGTTCGTTCTTGGTGTTTCCACAGGCGGTGTACCCCCCAGAGCGGCTTGAAAGCAGAACTCCCTTCACTGGACTGGAGCTCCTCACCGGAGGGGTAAGCAGTTCGAAGGAGCATTCGCCAAACCTTTCATTCGTTCGCTAGCTTTAGGTCTTCACTTCGCTTGTATGGACTCACTGAGCTCCACAGACGGCTACAACGAACAAATTTATTAATAATTTCAGCAGCGCAGACGTCCTTGTTAAGTAAAGTGATTATTTCCCAGAGGTTCCACCCTGACACATAATTGCTATCGCAAGATCAGTTGAGGATTGTAGCAGTGACGGCTTGTTTGACGTGTCTGAAAGGATTCAGCAGGGGTGCTGCGTTTCTTCAAAACCTAAAATAAGTTGAAAACGTACTACTGGAGCTGGATTTGTGAAATATTTTGGTACATAAGTGCTGTAAAGTCCTCTGTCATTTCCCGTTCAAATCTCTGAATATTTGGTTTATGACTCTGGAGCTGATTTAACTAAATTTCACGCTGAGGTCAGCTGATTTTTGTTTCCTTAATGGATTTGAATGTAAGCAGTGTAATATATTGATGCTTATGGTATGGTTATCTCATCAAAGTGTAAAATTTCCTGTATTGATCAGAAATCTCCTATTTGAGCCAGTGGAAACATTGTGAGTTAAATCCATTTATGTCCTTTTTTTAAATGTGCCTGGCCATGTTTGTGCAGGTAGATTTGTCTTGACAAATTTTTTACTTTCAGTTTAATCACACGGAGGAAAAGTAAAGCTTGAAAGTTTCTGTCTGAATCACGTTTGTTCTGCCTCAGGGCTCCTTCACTGACACGCTGCTGTACTATGGATACTACAGTAACCACACACTGCCGAGCTGTTCGAAGAGTAACACCTCCAGTCCTCCAGGACCGGAGTGCAACTCAAATTCCCTGTCCTACAACATGCCGCTTGCGTATTTCTTCACAATCGGACTGTCCTTCTTCATTACATGCATCATCCTTGTGTACAGGTGAGGTTTTCTGAATAAAATATTGGGAATTTGTCTTTTAAATTAACACAGAGACTTGAATACTCCCATTTTGTTTCCCCAAAGTATGTCAAAGTCGTTTGGCCAGAGCTTCAGGATCGACAAGTCTAACGGCATGTTGGCCATGAAGGTCTTCTGCTCGTGGGACTTTATGGTCATCAAGAGAAGCTCGGTCAAGCTGCTGTCTGAAAACATCTGCACCCAGCTCAAGGTGCATGCAAACTCGCTTTGTTTATAAAAATCACCTCCTTCTCCGTCCTCCCTTCCTACGCTGTCATTTAAAGGGAATGTGACGATCCGGCACATTCTTCTTCGGCCTCCGTCACCGTTTCCTTTTCTCGCTTTGTTTTGGATGTTAATATTTCACCACTCCCAACTTCGTCTCCCTGTAGGAGCTGCTGGGAGACGCAGGTCACAGGGACAACGGAAGTACAATCTCAGACAAGTTGATCAAACTGATGATTCATGGCCTGGGTTGGACGGTCTGCCTTGGGGCTACCGCTGGATGCGTGGCCGGGATTTACTACTTCTCAGATTATATGCACAAAGAAGTAAGATTGAGTGGATTTGCTTTTTTGTGTGTGTGTGTGTGTGTATACGGGATGTTTTTGTTTCACTGTGCCAATCAGTCATGCAAACTGATGATTATCATTATTTACTGTTTCACTGGTACTGCCCCCAACTGGTTGCATGAAGAATATATTTAAATATTTTGGCAATTTAATTAGCCTGACGTACCGCAGTTAACTTTCACATTTTGTGTGTGTTTCATTAAGGTTTTATATGACAAAAACAAAATGCAGCATAATTGTCGAGTCGATAAAGCTTGGTTTTATAGTTTGTTTATAAACAAAAATCTGGAGAGTCTAAATTAATAATTTGTAGAATATCTTTCACTACTGTTACAATGGGAACGGTTTTGATGTTTATTTACCTTTGTGTTGGTCTGTCGCTTAACATGCATTGACGTAGGCGACTGCAACGTAACAGAAGGTGAAATTATGGACACTGTGCGTCACGTTAGCTTTGACCTGTAATCAAAACTAATTATTCAGATCCGTAAACAGTTGTACAAAACTTTTTAAACGGATGAATCTATGCGTCTGAATGACAATGAGACAAATACCTCTTAGTGACTTTCTCCGTCTCATCTGCCTTTCACAAAAAGGGACGTTCACAAAAAGATTCCGGGGATCCAGGGTTATTAAAAGAAGCCAGCCTCTTGGCGCTGCCCGTCCTCGTCTCCTTCATCAACTCGACGTTACCGATGCTCTTCCAGCTCACAGCCTGGAAGGAGAAGTACCATTCTCCATCTCGGCGCACGTTTGTTTCACTCAGTCGGTAAGGGCAGTGGGATTCTTGTCGAATCATATCACAACTGTTTCAGTGCTAAGAGAACATGCGGCATATTTGGATCTGCCTTTTGTCTGTGTTTTATAGAAACTTGATATTAAAAGTGAGCGTGCTCGGAGTCCTCTGCTTCCATTGGTTGGCACGGGTGGCTGGCAGCGGCGATGATGAGGTAATTTTATCGGAGAGGGATTGCTTTCAAGAATGATGATCCTTTTGTTTGTTCTTGCGGAGGAATGCGTTGCTTATCCTGCGTGATTTCTGTTACGTAGAGATTCAAGTGCTGGGAGAATTTTGTTGGTCAGGAGCTTTATCGCTTCCTAATCATCGACTTCATCTTCACCCTGCTGAATACCCTGTTCGGAGAGCTGCTTTGGAGGTGGGTCGATTGTTTACAGCTGAATTTTCTTAATGCTGCTTTTTAAAGCCCACCACAACCCAGCGACCTTTATAATCCAAAAACCTCCTGCTAAATATTTTATTAGAGTTGCAATAAGCACACTGGGAGGGTGGAGGTGTTCTCCTCTCTGCAAATCATCCAAACGGCTCAAGGTCATACGAACAAATTAATATTTTATGAACCCAACCTGCCAGAAGAAACCGTGATTTAAGAAAGTTTATCTATCAATTAGGAGAGCTTCACCAGTTTCTAAAATTGTCGAGCGACATGAGCTGGTTAGCACATGAAGCTAACCAGATTCGTGTGGCCAGACGCGTAAAAAATAAAATAAAATTAAGAAAATTAACTAACTGTTGATCACAATATCATTGTACATTGTTGTTACCAGAATCCTTTGCTACAAATGATCAAGCATGCCTGAAATGAATGGTGCATTCTGGGCAATTAATGTTTTTTCTTTTTTTTTAAAAAAAGGAACTAAATTATTAGTTTATTTCTAATATCGTGTAAAATGACTTGGATGAAAAAGCTGCAGAAAGTGGCAATTTGTTTATCAGAACAGATGATCAATAACTAAAACTAATAGTTAGCTGAAGCCCTAAATATAATATTGATTATTACAAGCCATAGTAATGTTATCTGTTGCATTTGTTGTTTTAATTGGGATAAACTGAAGCCAAAAATTGAATAAGCAGCTTAATTTAGAGGCAGTTTTCAGCGCTGCGGTGGGACTCGCTAACTTTACATTCGCTACACCTCTCTTTGCTTCTCTGCAGGTTATTCTCTGACAAAGTGCTCAAGCGGAACAGAAGACCGGGGTTTGATATCGCCAAGAATGTCCTGGACCTCATCTATGGACAGACGTTAGCCTGGTACCGACCGTGTTGCTAGCATACATCTATGTAAACGCACACAGAGCGCTGGGACGGTGGTGACTGAGGTCCGTTTGCTTCTGTCCAGGTTGGGTCTTCTCTTCACTCCTCTGCTGCCTGCTGTGCAGATCCTCAAACTGCTGCTGCTCTTCTACATTAAGATGGTATCCAACTTTTTGACCTTTCACATTGGTTTGGTATGACTCTGGGGCTGAAACAATTAATCGTGATCAATTGATTATTGAAATAACCATCGACTTAATTTAGTTATTGATTAATTGTCAGAATAGTAGCTTTTTAGATTACTAACACAATCATTAGTCGCAGCCCTGTGTTGCACAACGTCCATGCTTCTCACACACTCAGCTCTCAGTTTTCCCAGGTGACCTCTGACCCCTCTGATCATCTGCGTTTGTGTCTCTCCTTCCCACAGAGCAGTGTGATGATGAACTGTCAGGCCCCCAGGAGGGCATACAGAGTCAGCCAGATGACCACCATCTTCATCACCCTCCTGTGCTTCCCCTCCTTCCTCGGTGCCTCCGTGTGCGTCACGTACACCATGTGGAGGTACCGTGACACGACTCGAGATGCAGCCGTCTTTATCGCCGCTGATCAGTTCTCACCACTGAAACCCAGAATAGGGACTAACATTACAGTTCTTACCGATTTTATTAAAACATCCAGGTGTGGAAATTGTATAAAAAGCAAGAAGTTGCCACAAAGTTACCTCTGAGCAGCACTTCAATGTTTTTAAGGTTAGCCCTCAATTAGAGTGGGAAAATGTTTGCTTTAAAATTGCTAAAATTCTTCTTCTCAGATGTAGGAGCTGGTGCTAATAAAATGTTACCGTAATCAGCCATTATGGAAAAGGCAGCGGTCCAGTCGCCTTGAAGACAGGGTTGTCAAGGAAATCCAGCAAGTCTCACATCTGGGTCCTAAAGAGGATTCCACAAATAAAAAAAAAAAAAAAAAAACTGCCCCAAATCAAAAATGGAACTAGAGCAACTTTGTCCATTGATTCAGGAGCAATTTGGTGATGGACCATGGATTTCCCTTAACGATGGAGCAGCGTGTCACAAGCACAAAAGTGATGGCAAAGAAAATCTGAGATTGAAGGAAGGATCATTTGGACAATCTGCAAAAATGCAAGAAAATAAACAAACAGAAAACATAAAAATGGTGACAAACTCTCAGCAACGATTGTCAAACCAACCTTTGTCTCAAAAGAGGCTGTCGTTTCTGTGGTAACAGTAATACGTGTGTAAATGCAGAAAAATGGAAACATGTAGTCATTACACTTTTTTGCCTTTTTGTTCTGTCTTCAGGCTCCCATCCTCAGAGTCATGCGGTCCTTTCCGTGGGAACAAAACCATGATCCAGGCGGGGAAACAAAGGATTGCTGAGCTGGTTAAAGAAAACCCCAAATTGTACTTTCTGGCTGAAGCTCACACCTCTTTGGTGGAAAATCCCCTGTTCCTGTTTGTGGGAGCAGCCATCTTTCTGTGAGTTCTCACACACACTCCCACATTTAAGAACCACAGCGTAGCAGGATGATGCAGGCGAACAGAATATACTGTTTAAACTTACATTTCTAACACGCTGTAATTATGCAGGTTTGTCTAATTACACTCTACATGTTTGGGACTTTCTGTCTTTTTCTTCCCAGGATAGTCATTTACTTCCAGAGTCAGGTGGTGGACGGCCAAAGGAAGATCATCACTTTACTGCAGGAGCAGATAGAAAACGTAAGCGCTTTGCCTGTTCTCAGTCTGGTTCATTAGAAAGACGGTGAGCGGTCCAGACTCACTCATGCTCCCCGTTTTCTTTCATCACTCTGCTCAGGAGGGAGCAGACAAAAAGTTCCTAATTACTCGGCTTCAGGCCATCCATGAGCACAAACGGAAACTGCGGAGAAATCTCACAAGCCAGGTCAGTCTGTGGAACGGCAGGCTTGTATGAATCCAAATAATTAATTTGCTGTTGCTGCCGTCAGGCACATTTCGACTGCAGATTCCCGAACATTTAATTTCCTAGAATCGTCCCTAATTTGTTGGCAGGACGGGAGAAAAATAAAAGCCTACCGAAAATGATCTCAAGAGTTTTCAGCCATTCAGCTGTGAGTAATAGTAATGCAGTTGGTTTATCAGCTCCTGATTGCTCATCCGCTAGGATCGGTCAGTTTATGCACAGCCACATAAATGACTCTTGTCCTGCAATTATTATCGCACCTCCTGCTGACTACAGAAATGAACTTCCTGTTGCTCCTCTGATTTTGCTCACTTCTCCTGTTTTTCGCCGTCGCAGGACTCTGGATGTTAAGGCCGCTGAGCTTCTGGAAGATGAGCTTCCTCAATTGTCTGAGGAATCTTCAGCCACTGGGTTTGCAGCTGAAACAATGAACTTCATCCAGCGCCAGAAGATCAATGCAGCTGTTTATATGGAGCAAACTAGCAGGACGAAACCACTGGTGGAAAAAAAAAAAAGAACTAAAACATTTTGTAGAATAAACTTGATGCTTCATCTGCACATCGTTACTCACGACAGACTTGTGTGTCAGAGGACTTTTTTGATCTGGATGTTGCCAACTGGGCAAAATCCAGATCATTTTGTATTTGAAGCAGAAATATTTAGATTTCATCTCCTTTTAAAGAAGCACTTTTTCTACCAACTGTGAACTGTTTTCTGTTAATTATCCAGTTATTTCATTGTGTCATTTGTAAACTTTGGGTTTTCTGGGTGTGTTGGTGTAAATAACTTTTTTTTTTTTTTCAGTGAAATTTTCACTCTGTTTTTGTAAGTAAATTACATTTTACTACATCGCTGTGTATCTGTATTTATTTTTGCTTAAATAGGGGAGCAGAATACAGTTTATGAAGATACCTTTTCTTAAAAAAGCAAAACAGTAATTGATCCACAAGCGTACAAGTATTTATTACAAACATGCAAATAAAAAGTAGACTTGATATAGAAATTTCCTAGATTCGAGCAATAAAAAAATAAATAGTACAGTGAACTGTAGGCGCAAGAACAGAGTTAGGTTTTGTTTTTATTAGTAAATAATTCCCATAGAATAATTTTTTTACATGGAGAAAAAGCAGCATATTTGGTGAGCAGAGGAATCGGTGCCACTTCTGGCCCGCCTCGTTCCCCTGACCACAGTATACTGGGAACGTCCACGTCAAAACTGGGAATGGTTTCCAGTCCGGTGGATTCCCGTTAGAACCCCTCAGGCTGCTGAAGACAGCTGTCATCACTGTTTTACCTCCACATGAGGGTATGAAGTTCAGGTTATTGCATATACTGGTGTCTCCCAATTAATCAAGAATATAAATGCTTTTTTTTTCTTTTCAAAGAGTGAAACTCATCTTCTGTAGAGGCATCGCCCAGAGTGATGCATCTCAAGCTTTCGTTTCCGTTCGTTTTCCTGATTGTAGCTCAGATATG
Organism: Poeciliopsis turrubarensis; assembly: GCA_010277015.1. Classification (NCBI taxonomy): domain Eukaryota; kingdom Metazoa; phylum Chordata; class Actinopteri; order Cyprinodontiformes; family Poeciliidae; genus Poeciliopsis; species Poeciliopsis turrubarensis. The sequence goes on from VMRN01000013.1 coordinate 6,546,106, forward strand.
AAAACGCCAGATCAATTTCTCTGAAAATTTGAACGAAGCATGAGATCAATAAGAAATAAAAAAAAAAAAATCCTTTCATATGTTATTTTACGTTATTGGAAAGTTTATCGGAAGGAAAAACTGTGGAAGTAAGAAGATTTCACAAGAATCTCAGAATGTCTCGAATTCATGTTTCTAAAAATAAGGCCTTCCAATTTTTCAAATTAATTGAAAAATAATAAGTTGGTCTCAAATACATTAATCGGAGGTCTTAAAGTTTGTCATGAAAGAACTATTTGTTCCGTGTAGTTTTTTTTCTCAGGAGTTTCTTATTATGCAAAGCTGAATTTCTTGCAGACATGGTCGCTGCGTTCTGTGACCCAGCGTGGTTGCAGCTAGCGGTAACTAGCTGCTAACGCTAGCTAACTTTTTAACGTCCAACATGGCTCAGTGCTAATTTATCACCGGCTGGCTGGACCAAGTTCATCTTACCCATTGGCTCACTTCTGTTGCAAACACATACAATTTATTTTATTGTCTGTCGTGATTCAGGTCTTAAGTTTAAGTCAAAGTGATCTTAAAAAGTCTTGATTTGCTGAAACCTGCAGAAACCCTGCTGAAGTCAAGAGTCAATGCGGCCTCTGCTAGGAAGTCTTAGGGCATTTCATTCCAGTAGCACCTCCTCCGTGCTGCGCCGCATTGATGCAGTAATTCATGCAAAAGGAAACGGGAAAGAAGGAAGCGCTTGAAATCGATCACCGACTACCAAATGTGTGGAATGAGTTTCATTCTTTGGGTTAAGAAAATAAATTAACTTTAAAGTGAGACTCTCCTGTTGTTATACTCGCTGTACCGGCCTCCTCTGAGTTGGAGCATATCTATGCTGATCCTATATGAAGCTTTCCAACAGCTCAAACTTTCTGGTTCGGTTGTACCCGACTCGTACGTCTTCAAAATAAACAAGGCACTTGTGACTGTGTACATCGTTCAGTTTGTCACCAAGACATCAGCATAAGAAGAGGTTCCTTGTTTTCCCTCTTATTTCATCCATGTGCTTATAAAGACTGGCCTCCAACAACTACAACTGCGCTCGTTTAGCTGCGACCAAGCAGCTCAGCTTCCATTACTGAGCATGCCCAGTAGCCTCTTGGCGTCCATTCCCTGCTGCTGGGCCATCTTCTGCACGTCGAAGCCCATGTGCTTCAGGAACTGAACCACGCTCATCTCCTGCCCCGTCAGCTGGTCTCTGACGGTCGGGCAGGACGGGTTGCAGTGCGGCCAGGGGCAGCTGTCCATCAGATGAAGGGGGCATCCCCTGGACGGGGGGGTCCGGTGCTTCTTGAGGCTGTGGCTGCTGTTGAGGTGCAGGGTGCTCTGGAGGCTGCGGTCCCAGCAGTGGAGCGCTCTGGGCAGGGACGTGCCTTTCACCTGAACGTCCATCCAGTACCTGCACGGGACAAAAGAAAAGACTTAAACCAGGGCTTTTCAACGTTTAGGAGAACTTGGAGAGTAAATCAACAATTGCACGCCGTCTCCCAGGAGGTCAGGTTGAGTTGCAGGTCGTCTGCAGTGGCGAGAGAAATGTTTGGAGGGAAGCAGGCGAGCTTTTCACGCCAAAGAACCCTGACTGTCGAGCATGGTGGTGGCAGCATCATGCTAAAAGCCTGGCTGCTGCCAGTGCTAGCAGTTGCATTTAAGGCTGAAACGATTAATCGTGATTAATCGATTGTTGAAATAATCGTCAACTAATTTAGCGATTGATTAATTTTCAGAGTATGTACTAAAAAAAAAGAGCCATTTGCTGAAAGAAACACATATTAATATCTGTAATTAAGGCAAAACTGTATAAAATATCTACAAATACTACATTTGAGATAAAAACAACTTTGTAAATGTGTTTAACCCTCTAGTGTTACGGTTTTAGCTTCACTCAGTTCAAACTCACTTTTACTGCATTTAGGCAATAAAATGTTTATTTTCATATTTTAGAAAAATTTATTTACTAGCATCTTTTAATATACTCCAAATATTGCATAAAATGGGCTTAAGTGATTAAAAGAAAAATTTGTCGCCCATTTTATAAAATCCCATTAATCGATTAATTATAATAATTGATTACTAAAATACTAGTTACATTGGTGAAAAAGGGTCTAATGATGCAAACGACGACATGAGGCTCTTACTCACGTCCTGGTGATGAGTTCATGGGACAGACAGGCTGGAGCAAACATGGCTCTGCCGATCAGAAACACAGCAGCCTGTTAGAAAACGCCTTTATTTGTCGAGTTCCTGCCTGTGCGGAGTGTTTGCAGCTCTTACGGTGTGTCTCGCAGCGTGCTCCTCAGCTCCTGACCCAGGTTCTGGATGTACCTCCACTGGGCCTCGTGAAGGGGCTGCCCGGTCAGGTGGATGCTGTCGACGGTCAGCTGAGCCTCGTCAAACAGCCACTGGACCACGAACACCGGGCCTGCGCGGTACGGACCAGGGGTCAGACCCCAGCTCTGTGTTTTACGGAGGGGCTCGGGGTTTGTGCGGCGACTCACTTTTCAACGTCGGGTAGACTTTATATCCAAAGAAGCAGCTCCACTCCTCTCCGACGTGAGCCTGTCTGCAGCTCTCCGGTACCAGTCCACCCCAGTACCTGCAAAGAACACAAACAAAGTTACCGCCGCTCTGAGGCGTCGCCATGCCCTCTCTCTGCTACAACTCCGTCGCTGACCTGACGCCTCTCTTTATGGCCTCAGTGGGGGCGCAGCTGACGGTGTCCAGGCAGTCGGTGGTTTTGTACTGTTTGTTGTCCAGGAACCACCCAGAGTCGACCAGCCCCCTGACCTGCACCCCCCTGTGGCCCGCCGCCTGCAGCTGCTCGGCGACGCCGTCCACGTTCAGCAGGACGCCGGTACCGCCCGCACTGGTGACACCCAGAGAGAGCGAGCGCTCAGAGGGAGAAACTGCAAGCCAGGAGGAAAAATAACAAACCAGGCCTCTGGTGAACTGACCTGCTGCCTGCCAGGAGCAGAACCTTGGCTTTGTCCAGACCTTTAGTCAGCAGCTCCTTCACCACCTCCTTGATAATCAGAGAGCCCATGAAGGCATAATCACCTGAGAACGCAAGGATGCAACGTGATTATTCATTTACCGACTGTCAGGCACAGGCTGGACGACTGCAGTACCGTATCTTTCAAGAAATAATGCGGGTTCTCCATGAGTTAAGCTGCAACCTTCAGCTCAGCTAACAGGTGGTTACATATCCTTCAGCTAACCCTGCCAACGGAGGTGTGTGTGTGTGTGTGTGTGTGTACGGAAAGTCAACAGGTGATTCAAACAAGTTCACCAAGTCGTTGTTCATTTGGAAAATAAATCTTTGAAAACTCAAAAACGATGACATTCATGACTGCGATGAGCTCGTGTGAACTTCTGACCTGCACTGGTAATTTAATGCTGATGAAATGCACCTTTTGGCAGCTTTGGCGTTCCGATTTCTTCACAAAGCTTCGTCCAGAAAGCTTTGCGTGCCTTTCCTGTAACAGATTTTCCTCCCCCTTGTTCTTTTTAACGATTAAATCAAACCGCGTCGGATCGCCAGGATGTAGATCCCTTTTAAATCCTCAACTGGGTCCAACAAGCCTTCCTGTTTGTTTGTAGACGCTTCCTTGATTTCATTCTGGACTTTCTGCTTCACGCTGAAACCTTATTAAAACGTTAAGACGTGACGCCGGTCTCGCTTCCAACGACTCTGAAGCAGATTTTCCCTTCGGCCTGTTGTTTATCTGCACCCGTCATCGTCTTGACCCCGAAAACAGTCTGTACGCCGGTGTAAAATACAAACATCTCCGCAGCAGCCGGCTGCAGGGGTGCATGGCATTAATCAGTGGGTGGTCGGCTTCCTTCTCGAAGACTTTCACAGGAGGGGCGCCCAAAACGTTCAAGCTTCTTTCACCAGATCAGATGATTTTTGTATCTTATGGCCTAAAAGTCACTCTGGTGCTTTTTTGGCAGCCTTCTAAAGGACTTTCATATCCCCTTTAATGAGAAAATAGCTCCAATCTGGGCAATAAAGGCCAAAATACTGGAGTGTTCATGTTTCCAATTTCCACAAAGTAACAGAAGTATCCTTTCCCAGATTTGTGCCTCAGCAGTATCCCGTCTCACAGATCTACAAAACACACCCGGCTCTCTGAAACGGATGAAAACAATCAGGTCTATCTTTTCTTTCTTTTTTTTTTTTTTTTTTGTTGTTGTCGTCTTTCTTGTTGTGGCTTCCAAGAAAAACCCACAGATGGGGGCTGCGGGGGGGAAAGTGCACCTCAGAAAATTGTGATTGATCTAATTTACTGGGTCTTACTGTGCTCGGTCTTTGGCGTGGCTCCACTCCACACGTCGCTGGAGCAGTAAGGAATAAAACTGCAGGAAACGGCAAATAAAACTCTTGTTAGGGCAAAACATCTGGATTTAAAGGTCATCGGTTTGCTGATGCTGACAAAACGTTCAGCTATAATGCAGTCTGGCTGTCGGACAGTAAACTGGAGAATGTGCGAATAAGTGCGACCGACGGGGCGAGTTTTGTTGTTGAATGCTGGCGTTGGACAAATTGTTAGTAAGTACTCTTTGTCGCTGTTGCTTCTTTATAGCAGCCGTGTCCTTTGCTACCTTAACAATCTGCTCTACCAAAGAAAAGGCAACATGATCCACCATGTTGTTTGCCAAAGCTGTTGGAACAAAACACGTGCAAAAAAAAAAAATAACAATAATAATAATAATAATAAAAAACATTCTTTGGACAGTTGCAATTTTGGGTTTTCATTGAGGTCTGATTCCAATTGTGACGACTATTTATTAAGAATTATAACACATAAAAGGTTCATGAAAGATTTTTTTTTTTAAACTTGTGTTGCATATTTTTGGACTGAAGAAGCAGTTTTACATCCAGCAGAAGATGAAAGGATTACAAGTTCATTCCCTGGCATGAAAGCATATGACTTTAAGACGGATCTGGATTATGTTAAACTCAAACAAGGTGCATTAAAGTACACGAAGGTGGTTGATGTGAAATGTTTCGTGACTGGAATTGGTTTCGGTGAAAATAAATCTGATATTTCAGTATTGGGGCTGCTGGACGTCTGGTGTTGATCTCTGTTCCAGCTGCTTTTTACATCTTCAGTAAATTTAACTCTTTAGTGATTAAAGTAGGAATGAGTTTTCTCTTCCGATTCAAAAATGGGATGAAGGAGGAAACACAAAGACAAAACTCTTACACCATGTTGGCGTTCCACCAGTGAGGGTTTTCCTCTGGATCTGGAGACAGAATTCCTGTTCCTGTGAAGACAGAAAGCGGATGACTGAGAGGATGTCGGTCGGCACCGAGTCTGGATCATTTCTCGCGTCTTTGTGGATATAAATGAAAATGTTTTGATTGAGGTACGTAAGCCGAAAGCTTTTCCCCGCTTTGGCCACTGAACACATGCAGGCGTTGAAGATTTCCACAGAATCCCTGGTGGGAATTGAGTAGGAATTCAGCGAGAGTTTCCCCTTTCAGGGATCAACTCAAACGCAAACACTTCCACGCTGAATCCTGGCCATTCAGGAGGCATTTTTTTCCTCTGGTGAGGGGAAACGCTGCGTGAACGCGTGAAGCACAACGCACGGGGTCAAGCACCGATGCGGCGACGGACTCGTACCTCTTCTGCTCTGTGGCCACTTGGTGGAGCTCATCAGATTCCTCATGGTCTCATATCTGCTGCTGCAGGTCTGTTTGTTGAAGCAGTACCACCCACCTGCACACGCACACAGACACACACACACACACACTGAGCTCATCAACAGGCTTTGCAGACCGACATCAGGCTGACTTTCATCCTGCGGCTCATCCTCACCTTCCAGGAAGAGAAGCCACCTCCTGCTGCCTTTGGACTCCTTGATGTAGAACCTGAACAAGAACGTCAGATCAGGCAGGAAAGTGATTGTGCACAAATATGCAGCCACCTGTCCGTGCGCCCCGTGAGGACACGCGGACGCTCTGGAGCCGTCCAACGACTGCAGTGTCAACAGTGTCTCTTTTTTATTTGCTTTTAAACAATAATAGCAGCATTTGAGAAACATTTCTGTGAACTCTGGAGCTATAAGGTTGTACCGTCATCACCTCAAAATGTAACTGTATTTAAGAGACCACAAATCACTGAAAACAAAAATGATCCACAAAAGTGAGGACATTTTTGTACTATTTTTTGGTGACATATTTATGGGTTATAATTACTTGCAAACCGACATATATATACTTTTGGAGGGATTGTTGTGACACGTCAGTGCACAATGCTGTGTATTTGGGAAATGATTCACAAATAGATAACGCTGTAAATGTTTGGTGTGCGTTTGACTTCAGCCTCCTACATTCTGATCCCCCTACATGAAATCCAAAGAGGCCTTTAGAAGTCACCTAATTACCAAATGGAGACTGTCTGTGTCTGATTTAACCTGGAAAAAAAAAAGTTACATTGTGTTGGTCCTTCACACACACACACACACACACACACGCACACACGTGTGTGTGTCTGTTTTTCTACTTAAATCTAGCCTTGGGTTGATTGTGGTCCGGGTGAATGGGAAGAATTTGAAACTTGGTCACATGGGGGATAAAGGTCTCTGGTCTCTTTGCTCTGCGCGCGCGCTCTCTCTGATCTGTTCCTTTGATCCATTTTGGTCACATCCGGAGAGACAGGGGGAACGAGGGGCCATCCAGGTTGAGCCCAACCGCGCAGGCCGGGCGCTCGGCTCTTACAACATAAGCTCCAGCAGTGCACTCACCCCGACGACGAACCGTCGTTGCAGGTCACCGTCGAATTACTCAAGAGGTGCAGCTTCATGTCTTGATCCAGCTTTTGCGCGGAGCAGGGGTACAGCGACTGCGCCAGGTTCTTAACCTGCACCATAAAGTTGTCCATGTTGCTCTCCACGGCTGTGAAGTCTAGTGGGAAGCTCTCCGGTCCTTCCACCCGCTGCTGCTCCGGAGTCTGCGGCTGCGGCGGCCGCGGCTGCTGCTGCTGGACCCGCCGGGTCTGAGCGCGGCCGCCGCGCACTCGCCGCGCCTCCAGCGGAGCGCTCATGTGGATGAAGAGCAGCAGCAGGCAGGAGCGCACCGCCGACAGTCCGGCCGAGCTGCGGAACCCACCGCGGCTCCTCATGTTCTCGCTGTTACTGGGACGTGTGTGTCGGCCGGGTCCGAATCAAACACGGCATTCTATACACGGAGAGAGGCGAAGTCCCGTTAAAGCGCACGGGGGCCTCCCGGAGACGACCGCTCGCTCGTGGGTGGACTGAGTGCGCGCAGATTGTGGATCTCCATCGTTCCTTTCAGAGAGACAGGCGCCCGCTTTTCAAATTTTACGCACAGGAACCGGTTCGGGTCACCGGATCAATCCATCCCCCCAGGGAATCTTTTAAAAGTCTGTCAACGGCGCGGCGTCATCTCCCTCCGGATCCAAGTCCTCCTGACCTCCAGATGAAGTTGGGTATTTATCTGAGGTTCTTCCCTCCCACGTGCCCCTCCCTCTCTCGCCGTCTCTCTCCCGCGGGCCAATCGGTCTCTGCTGCGGTCGGCTGAAGCGCCTCGCCGGGCGTCGGTCCCCACACCCCGAGCGGCTCGCTCGCCGCGGCACTCCCCACGCGCTGGGTTCGAGTCTCGCCCTCCGTCCCTTTGATGGTGTATTGTCACACGCTCACGCGGCACTTTTGAAGTGCTGATTGAATCCGGTGTGTGTGTGTGTGTGTGTGTGTGTGTGTGTGTGTGTGTGTGTGTGTGTGTGTGTGTGTATGTGTGTGTGTGTGAGAGAGAGAGAGAGGGAGAGAGAGGGAGAGAGAGAGAGAGAGGGAGAGGGAGAGAGAGGGAGAGGGAGAGGGAGAGAGAGGGGTGCGCACGTATTTTTAGCCGACAACCGGAAGCCTCGCTTTTCACGTTGTTTATTGTGGGGAACGACCTCGAGCTGCTGGGAGGTGACGAGGTCACCGGACGCGTTGAGGTCATGCCAGCGGGGTGGCGCGTGAGACACGCAGATCTCTCGTCAGTCATTCGTTCCTGCGTGACTGTCTGGTCGCATAAACTGAAAATAAAATGTTTTGGTTCTTTTCTCGAAAGGTGAGGAAAGGTCAGTCCCGATGCCAAAAAAAATGTGGCAACCCCCCCCCCCCCCAAGAAAACTTTCTGTATGTCAAGATGTAATGGATCTAAAACTGTTCCTCATATCTTTGAACAAGCCAAGTATTTATTTTGATCTGGAGATGAAGAAATGAAGGTCAGGAAAGTCGCCATTACTGCCTCTGAAGTGAACCTTTAATTTGAATCCAGTGATTTATAAAGTTTGCCAGTCTTGACTTGTTGCCATTATTTTTCCTTTGCCACCAATAAATATGTGAAGTGCATGAGTTCAATCAGTCAGCGCCAACGAAGCAGTACAAAATCAAGGACCAAAAATACAGCTATTAAATTGTACATATTTGTTTTTTAGTTTGTTTTTTTTTAACTATTAAAATTTAATGTATGTCATGATTGCAACCCTTTAAATGTTACTTTTATTCTTTGAAAAATTATTTAAAACAAACCAAAAAGTTGTGTGTTATTTTTTTTTTCTTTGTGGTAAAGGGTTTGGGCTTTGGAGGTGATGAGTTTATGGCCTTGAAATATCGAATTGCTGCTAATCTCTTAGCTGTTGAAGAATCGAATGACCGCCAAATCTGGGACACCTTTGGGCAGCTGCAGTTTTGGAAAAGCTGCTTCAAACGCAACAACATTGAGGGGGGGGAATGTCGTGGAACCTCTGGAGATTATTGGGCGAAGAATGATTCTTCATAAAATGACAAACAATCCTGATGAGACTCTAGCAACAGTTCTTCTCAGAGTCTTTCTCAGAAATGCTGTGACACAGACTGCTGCTGGAAATCCATGTAAAGTTAATTTCACTCAAGAACAGTGAAAATCCTGAACTGCTCGCACAATTAAAAAGGTGCTTAGCTGAAACAACGGTGCAGATCATTATCACCTCAGGAGCTTATCAGAACAAATGTGACATCGTGTGTTTTTAACACCCAGACCCAAATCTCAACACGCTCTCCATCCAGTGAATTTGAAAGCTTCTGTCCCGCTGTGTGAGGAAGGAAGCAAGTTGTTGGTTGTTTACTCAGATGGTGACATTTTTTTACCAGAGGTCTCTTTCTCTTTCTTCTTCTTTCTCGCTGGCTTTGTGTCTGAATATAGACTGAGTTGTCAGTAAGTCTGTCAGTCAGTCAGTCAATCAGTCAGTCCGTTATTGGGCCTTCACACCTCTCCATCTGGCTCCGCCACGTGTCCCATTGTCTTTTCGCTCCGACTCCGGCTTTGATCCGGTTTGATCCTCGCTGACAGAAAATAGCCTTGATTCTCTGGTATCGGCCCAGGTCATCTGTCAGACGTCTCCCAGTGCTTACATGAAGTCATCTGAGAAACACATTGGCTGTGTTGTGGTCGGGCCTCTGACAGGACCAATCTTCTTCTCCCCGAAAGGCCGCTGCAAATAATTTCAAATCTCTTTTTTCATACTCCTTTTAAAAGTGCTAAAATAAGAAAAAGAGCTTTACGCTGTCAAAGATCTAATGCCTTGCCGATGGATGGGTTTGGGATTTATTAAAACAGTCAGACACACTTCAGCACCCTGTCATCAGTGGCATGGCTGGAACTGGTGTTGGCATTTTTAAGTGTATTTTGACACTATAAATCTACAAGAGAAGGGTTACAGCTTGCAGAAATAAATTAAACATTTGTCAAATACCCGTTTGTCTTCATGTCAATGCGAACTATGCTAGACATTAATGCAGAAGATCTCATTTGGTTTAGGGGGTGTTGGCAAATTTCATTGTTTCTTATAAATATGTTTTGCTAAACAACTTTAATGTAGTAAAGAACTGGGTGCCTTTCAAAAGCATATGTCCTTCTTGAGCCCTTTCACAGTTTTTCGCTCCATAACCCCAAACTTTAATGTACTTTATTGGATTCTTATGTGACAGGGCAACGCAAGTAGTGAAGTGAAAAGGAAATCAAGAGATTTACAAATAAAGTGTGGCGTTCCTTTGTATTCAAGCTCTTGTGAGGTAACGCATGCAAATTGTATGCAGAGATTGGTAGTCAGAACTTTATTTCTAAATTATGCACACAGCTCAGCTCCTTTCTGTTAAAGGTGACGTTTAAAGGAAATGTGTTGCCTTGTATTTTATTCACCACTTTCAGAGTAAAGGGTGCTAAATTCAAATGCATGTAAAAATGTCCAGGCTTTGGTAAAACAAAATCGAAAAGCACGTGTTCTTCCCCCACCACTTTCTTGCCTTGCTATCACCTAAAAATTCACAAATTATTTGAAGTTTGAGGACGCAATGCAACAAAATGTGAAAGGATACAGATATATGTACTTTGGCGAGTATCTTGCAGTCCTCCATTAGCGCCTGGCTTCTGCAATTTAGTAGAAGCAATGTCAATTTCTGCTATTTTCCACAACAATGAAACTGTCGAAGCATTTTATTCTGTCTATGTTCCTAAAGTGCTGTTGTGCTGCCAATTTAACGATTTTCAGTATTTCAACATATGTCAGTTCATTTATTTGCCTTCAGAATAAACTGTGAGCAAGTCCTTGTTGTCTTCCTGTCATAAATCACTCAGGTTAATGTTTTTCCAAATTAATTTTCTCTTTCGGAAGCTAGACAAAAAAAGAGAAAGAAGAAAAAAAATGCTCTGAATACAGTGTTTAAATTTTGTTTAAATTTTTTGTTTTCAATTTTGTTCTCTTTTTTTGCGCTTTCTGTAACGAGGACAATAAAGTTGATTCAAACAAACATCGTGACGTCACTGCAAACAATGGCAGCCAGCGGTTCAGCTGTAACGGTTCTGACTCCGAACGGGAGAAGACAGACAGTTAAAGTGGCTCCAAACACACCTTTGTTACAGGTAGACCCGTCCACAAGAAGCACTCGTTGCTCTCGGGCACGCGAAGCTTTTTATCTCTGTTTGGTGCCTGGAAACAGGAGAGCGAACTGTTCTCCAGCTAGCATGCTACGGCTAACACTCGTTAGCCGGTGACAGATCAGTTTTTAGCCTTCGGGCGAGTTAAGTCAGCATAACTCTGTTCATATCCGTCTTACTTTGATCTGTTACAGTCCTGCTATGTTTGCCTTTCGCAGGTATTGGAAGATGTTTGCAAAAAACACGGATTCGACCCCAATGACCACGGTTTAAAGTGAGTGCGACAATACATGTCTTCTAAACTTATTGTCTTATCTGAATTCAAAGCTATGAAGGTAGGAGCAGTGTGAAAATCTGACGAGAGAAAGTAATTTCTAAAACAAAAAACCCGATTTTCCTCGTCTAAAACAAATGAAAAACCATTTATAATCTGTACAAATTTTGCCAAGTCAAAATTCACATCTTGACTTGGCAATATGTTCATTTTCCTTGCAAAATTAATTGCTTTTAGAGTAAGGATTTAACAGTTTAAAGCAGGGTTCCTTATTTACACTCAAGTGTTGAACCTGTTACCATCTAAACTCTTGTCACATTCTCCAAAAAAACCCAAAAAAAAAACCCATCTGACTTGCTCACAAATATTCACTCCATTTATTAGTCATTTGCTCCAAATAAGGCAGTGATGTCACAGTCACACCACGTTGTCTTAAAGTTTGGACCTGCTACAAAGCAATTGCAACTTTGATTTGAGAAATCACAAAGCAGGACAGGACAGACCTGAGAGAGTAGGCTTAATCTGCACAGAGCAGAAGATTGGGAGTGAGAAAAAGGATGCAAACAGGTGGAGAAAAGGTTTGTGGGAGAGCCATCCAGGACAGAAACAGTTGTTAGGAAGAGCAGAGTGTATTGTTTAGTAAGCAGGAGGTATTTGAATGCGATAGCAGAGTTTTGAGGGAAACTGAAAACAAGCAAGAATATCTATCTATAAAATACTGAAAATAAGAAATCTTGCTCTCTGTAAGTGCTCTAGAATTTTCAATAACTATTTCCAATATGCACATGCTCAGTGGAACTGTATCCAAAAAATTTACTTTGGTATATTGAGATCGTAACAATTTTTCACCACATGCGAAACTGGACTAAAAACCCAGCTGTTCAGAGTTGCTTTTGAAACATAATCATGAAACATTAATCAATAATCTGACAGCAAAGACAGCAAAATGTGATGTTGCTGTTGTCTGTGTTCTGTGACTTTATATTTTTGTGTTTTTGTGATGTAAGGAACTTTGAAATGCCTCATTGCTAAAAGATGCAATACGAATAAAATTTGATTTCATTTGATGCTTGTAGGAGACTTCTGGTGTCTTTTTTGCTAAATGTTGCCAGGCTTGGATGTTTTTCTTTGTGCATTAAAGTAGGTTTTGTGATCCACTGAACCTTTTTGTAAGCAGTATATTGTAAGTCATTTTTACAGGTGCCAGCGGTCTTATTTCTGTTGTGAACTTGCTGACAGGTTTCAGAGGACCGTTCTTGACCTGACGATGCCGTGGAGGTTTGCCAACCTTCCCAACAATGCCAAACTGGAAATGGTGACAAGTTCAAGGAAACAAAGTGGAGCTGACAGCCAGGTTAGTTAACTTGACTTTAAAAAAATGTGTGTGAAAGGATAGGAAGATGGTGTTAAAACCTGGTCATCACCAGAACCATTAAGACGTCTCCAGTGGCAACATTGGAGATGTAATTTATTGGGAAGTTTTCATGTCTGCATTTACCTGTGAGATTTTAGCTCACACGTACGTTTCCTTTTTTTTTTTAGACCACTTTTTGCACTCTAAAACAATTCAATTCAAATTAAAAAATACTCTATAATCCCAAAAGTATTATAGATATTATAAGGTATTATATTATCCCTTTGGGAATATTGTAACTTATTAATTTAGATTCTTTAAAAGAGTTATTGAAGATGGCTGTTGGCAGGAAAGATTTCCTGCTGCGGTCTGTACTACATTGAGTCTGAAGAAGCCTCAGAAATTCAGAAATGAATTAAAAAATTCACTGAAATTAATATGACATAGGTATTTTTAAATGACTGATCTGTGAATATTTTTTTACATTGTTCTAAATCCATGTGTGTGAATGCTCATTTATTGGGTATGTCTAGATCATTTCTTTTGAATAAATCAGCAACTCGTCACGATTACAATGTTGTCAACGTTGGTTCAAAAGCAGTTCTATCGTCCAGAAAGAATTACATCAAGGCAAAAGGCCGGAAAAGTTTTTAAGCGCAATTAGATCCTTTAATAACTTTCAAGTATCACAACAATATTCATTGCTATTAATAATCGCAAGTACTAGATCATGACCTTTTTCTTCTTCAGTAACAGTGGCTTCCTTGTATTCAGAGTTGTTGACAGATTATGTTGCCAAATGTTAAATACTAATCATAGCTGAAATTTTTACCAATGCTCTTCCACATGTTTCAAAATCTGTGGCTGTAAAAAGTCTATTGGATGAAAAGATTTTAGTCTTAGTAATGCTGGTGCTTATGTTCTGTTGTGTACGCAGTGAAAGAGCGTATTAGATAAGTAGTTTTGCATGCAGTCAGTTGTAAGCTGCCTGATGAAGTAAGGGTACACCTGGGTTTAACTAAGCAGATGGCCTGAACTGGAAACGATGCTGCGTTTAAACATGTTGCAGCTGTTAACCAGTTAATTAACTAACTGATGCAGTCAGTGGCTTCCTGTTGTTTAATGAAACATTGCTTGGATTTGAAAGAGTGAGAGAATCGATCTGTCCGTCCGTCCATCCCGTCCCAAAGTTCGTCCAACTAAAGAAGTCAAGTTTATTTGTATGGCACATTTCAGCAACAAACCTGTGTTGGTCAAAGTGCTTTTACATGATAAAAATATAATACAGTAACCAACTATGAAACAAGCAACAAACATTACATTTTGTCATCATTGTCTATTATGTGTTTTATAAATGTCCACTCACTTATAAAATATTAGTGAAATTCTGTATTTATACTTCCAAAATATACAGAAAACCCTGGAAATGTGAGTCTGTTATGTTAAAGGTTTGCTTATGAGCATGTAGCGAGCAGCCCTGTATGACTTGCTGACAAAAACATTTGTATTTTATCTCTTACATTAGTAGCTCATCTTGGTGCGTGAGTTTCATCATCAGTCTTAGGTTTTGGTAAATTCATATTCCCTGTTCGCTCTCACTTGTCTCCAAACAACAACAACAAAAAGACAACACACCCTTGTTGCAGCTGAGCTTTACTTTCCTCTGACATCATAGCTTGCTGATCTGATCTGTAAACTCATTGCGGTGTTTGATCTGCCTCTCTGTTCATCTGATGGATGGTTGATTTGTTGATCCCTCACAGATTTTTATATATGCTCACATGACCACTCAGCTCAGGCAGGCTGGCGTGTGTGTGAGTGTTTGGTGTTGACAGCCAAGTCTCTCTTTTCATCTCTCCCGGTGAGCCGCCGTTTAGCGCTCTCCCTGTTCTGGACAACGGCACTGTTGAGTAAACATAAACCACCCGTAGTATGACTCAGAAACGGAGAACATTAGCCTCCCACTGTTGCCGGGTGTGTTGCTCATTTTCACGCTGATGTAGGCCCACATGTGCGACCAAAACAAGTTGGATTATCAAAGAGTCTATTCCTCTGAAAAAATGGCTCCAGATCAAAGAGTCAATAACTTTTTCTTAGATTTCGTCAATGTGAGATTCTTGAGGGTAGGAATGTCGAACATTATATTTAGCTTCTTTAATGTGAAGACACACAAAGGAACAAACTTCAAAGTGTTTTATATATTGCCCGTTTTACCCTGAAAGTGGTGTTCTGGCATTTTATTTGTTTTGCTTTTTTTTTTTTTTTCATTTTGAAGTTTATTGTGGATGAACTGATGCTGAACATTTATGGGCGCTAGTTACTTCTGCATTATGTTTGTTTTAGTTGGAACGCGTATGCTCTCTGACGCAGCTCGTGTGTTCTTGTGGCGCATCAGGTGCGGATCGCGCTCCAGATGGAGGACGGCTCTCGGCTCCAGGATTCCTTCTCCTCCGGACAGAGCCTGTGGGAAGTGATCGCACATTTTCCTCAGATCAGGTGCGTGTTGAAGATGCGCGCTGGCGCAAGGAGATCGGGACGGGACCGAAAAGATTCCCCTTCTTCAGTAGCAATTGGTTGTCAGGTTTAGGATTATAAATGCGGATGATGTTGAACTTTTAAAATTACAGCAGTTATGCACGAATCAAAGAGAGCTTATTGAAAACTTGAACATATTTTAGTTATTAGATCAGAAATAACTATTTGAAAGGAATATTAAATGGTAAATTGTCAAAGTTGATGAGCTAAAATTAATAAAATTTATTAACTTTTTTTTTTTTCTTACATGTCCTAAATTATTATATCAGTGCGTAGGACAAGCCCAATAGATTTACTTTCACAGGTGGAGCGTTACAGCTTGAAATGAATTCCTTACTCAAAACATATGTCGGGGCTGAAACCACTCATTTAATTAATCTTTAACTGGAGTATT
Organism: Poeciliopsis turrubarensis; assembly: GCA_010277015.1. Taxonomy (NCBI): domain Eukaryota; kingdom Metazoa; phylum Chordata; class Actinopteri; order Cyprinodontiformes; family Poeciliidae; genus Poeciliopsis; species Poeciliopsis turrubarensis. The sequence continues at coordinate 6,561,617 of VMRN01000013.1, forward strand.
CAAACTCAAATGAAGGCCATTTGCTGAAATAACCACGTACTCAGAGCAGTAAAACGATACAAAGAAAATACATAAGATTAAAAAAACATTGTCTGTAAATATGCTCTACCCAGAACTCCTCTAGTGGCAAATTTTTTTCTTGACCTGGTTCCAAATCTGTAAAAATCTCACATTAAGCACATTTTGCTATCCGATTAATTAAAAATTTAGTCATCAGATCAGTCTATTGATGCTGAGTCAAACAGAAATGGCTGAGCTTTCACATGTTGTTGATAGAAATGTATTTATTTATTCTTTTGCTACTGATGAAGCATATGCTGAAGAAATGCTGTTATGACATTTAAGGCAATGAAGTGCTTGTCTTCTTTTTTAAAAAATGAAGTGAGTTATTTGCATTTTCTCATAGATTTCTAATATTATATAAAATAACCTTACCACGAGGTTTTATTGTGAATAAAAAAAATCAACAGAATGGGCCTTTTTTTTTTTACCTGGTTTCTCAATTAGTAGTCAAAATAATTGATTAATGAAATAACTGTTAGCTGCAGCACTAATGCATATCAATCTCATCATGAAGTTGTTGGAGAACTGATGCAACAAATGTAGCATTTAGTTCAGCGATGAATGTCGTCTTTTTTTCTGATTGTAGGACGTAGACAGTTTGTCCCAAATGTGCAAAAACATCATTCACTGACATCACCATGAACACAAACAACTAAAACACAGTGTTTCAATGGTGCCATGATAGAAAAACATTAGAGAAACAGATGAAATTACAGGAAAATGTCATCTATCACATAAAATATGGATGCTGAGATAAAAAATGAAAACTATTTTTGAATAAATAAATGACAAAGAAGAGGTTAAAGGCGAAGTTGTTGCACAAAATGAATGTACTCCTCATGGGTTCTGCGGATTTTGGCTTGCCGTTTTATAAAAGATGAACACGGGCCAAACCAACATCCTCTGTCGAAGCCTTTTTCCCACACATCATCACTCACCTTTCACACACTCATGCAGCTGTTACCCAGTAGTTCCAGCTGTGCGCTGCCAGGTGCTCCTGCAGTCCACCGGCCTTCATCTCAGCTCTATTAAATTACATCACTGCATATCCTGATTCTCTGCCAGCAGAGTTATGCTTCTAAGAAATGTGTATTAGTTCCACATCGACGAGGGAAAACAAAAATGTGGGGAATGACGAGAGGCGGAAGGGTCGGCTTTGATTTTCAGGAATTTAGGGGAACAATAGTAAAATGTTTAGTTGGTTTCTGCACGACATTGTAAGCACATGGTTTACACATGCAGCGTGCCACTACATACCTTGAGGTTTTACTGGTGCACCCCTCTTAAAAAGGGGTAAAACAATAAAAAGAGATGCGACTTGTTTTTTGTTGTCACAGTTAAAATAAGCTGTTACTATTTACCTTTGGTTTTAATCCCCGTTTTACTCTTACTTCCCTGGATCCTGACAGTGTGTCGGAGCTGACCGAGTCTGGAGCCACTCCTGCATGTGTTTACATGAGGGACGAGGTATGAAGCCTTCCTTTAACTCTCCCTTTCTCAAGAGATGAAAGTGAGCTTTATGGAAACACAGCTGCTTGTCCGTGTGTGTGCAGGTGAGTGGGGAGGAAGCGTTAAAGAAAACCACTCTGAAGTCTCTGGGTCTTACAGGTGGAAGCGCCATCGTCAGGTAGGCCGAACACATCAACCCACATATTTTTTTTGTTCTTTGTTTTTACTTTAATTTATTTCCACTCTTTGTCAGAGCAAAAAACAACTAGCTGATCTCTAGCCTGAATCTGAACTAAGGTTCAAATTTCTCTTAAATTTAAAAAACAAACCACAGATTTGTTTTTGGGATTGCTGATTTTTGTCTTTGAAAAACATTTTGACCTTAAGTTTTACAATCCAAGTAGATGAGCACTGGATATATATTTTTCTAGCCTTTCTGCTGTGTGATCAGTTATTTTTATTAGAAGAAGAGCCATTATTACTATTTTGAAATAAAAACAAAATCATTAATGAAGCTCCATGTTTAGCGATTAGTGCATTTCGCATGACAAAAACAGCAGTTTCCTGATGTACATATCCTAGAGAATCTAGAACCTGCAGAAGCTTTTTAAAATTAAACATTTAGCATAACAGAAAGGGAAAAGGTACTAACATATGGTAAGCACAGCATTGTTGCTTTATAGCTTACCTTCCTATTATCTCCCAAAGTCTTGTTCTCTCTCATTTTTATGCAACATGAATAAATCACCAGGTTGTCTCAAAATAGTGTCAAAAATAAGTGGCCAAATGGAGCTGAAATATGTGAAACAAAAGCAAACAATTGGAGGCGTTGCACTGCTTCCTCAAATTATGGTCTATAAACAAAAGCTGTAAAATCTTAAATAAAATATTTGGGCTTGGCCTGTAAGTGAGGTTCATTAGTCGGATCGGATCAGGCTCAGACACAGTGTCTGGGATTTTTTAGGCTCTGTCTAAACTATTACTGATACCGAACACATGACAGCATCCAAACCGGCATCATCTGGTATTACTCAGTACGTACAACAACAACAACAAACTGGCATTATTGAGTTTCTGACCGGCCAATCAAGGTGGAAAGTGCCTGGATTTGGTCACTGGTGAATTTTTCTGGTGCCTCTCTAGTGATCGCTAGACATTTGTGGTTTGTTTACATTTGATGTTATTTTCTCTTTCACTTTAAGAAGCAAGAGTGCACAAGTTCAGAGATGAGATTTTAGCACTTTCTGTTTTAGGTTTCTGCACAAAAAGAATCAAGCAGCAGGAGAGGAAGACGAACCTTTTGCAAAGCCAAGCACACCTGTTGCAATGGAAGCCTCTCCCATCGAGTCGCCTCAGCCCGAACCTGCTCCGTCGATTCCAGAGGCGTCAGCTGAAGTTGTGCCAACCAGTCAATCAAATCCACACAAGCCGCTGGAAACCCCAGCCGTGCCAGCTCCAAGCTCCATTACTGAAGACGTTCCTAAACCTCAGGATGTGGTTCGACCCAAAGTCCTGAAAGCAGTCGAGGATGGAGAGGAAGCCGGACCGTCAGGGTTGAACTCTCACCCGACCTCCTCCGCTCCAGCAGCTCCTTTCACCCCTTTCTCTGGCGGCGGTCAGCGCCTCGGGGGTCTGGCCGGAGAGATCGGACACTCGCTGTCTTCATCGTCATCCTCGTCTCTGTCGGCTCTAACAACGTCCGTGCAATCGCCCAAAGCCAAGAAGGCCAAATCAAACCACAGCACTAAAGTGAGCCCCAGAAACACGTCACATGAATTTCTTAATTAATTGATAAAACACATCGGAATAGAGGGGAACAGCTTTAAAAACTGGCTGTCCTGGAGCATCCGAAGATGTTGAAAATCTCTTTTGCACAAATGCTTTAGAGCGAGTTTCACCTCCGCTCTGATCGACGTTTTGTTTCTAAGGTAGAATGAGGAAACGCCACTGACAAGCCAGAAACAGAATCAGATTTAACAGTTTAAAAAAATAAGAAATACCACATTTTTGTCACATTCAGGTGTGACATACTATAAAGGTGAGTATTGTGGGTTTGTAGCGATAAGGTCATTGATGCTCTGGTTTTGTTGCTTTTAATAAGTACAAGAAGTTGTTGAAATGTGCCATTAAATAAATCTGTGAAGTGGATTTAATTCATGATTGATTTATATGAAAGAATGGAAGCAGATTTTCACAGAACAATGCAAGTTTTCAGTAAAAGCTAAATAATTTATTTCTGCCAAACTGGAAACAGAGTTAATTAAAGATCTCCTAGTGCTCAGTTTGTGATATATTTGAGGTGCCAGAATAATGTAAAATGAACAAACTGTATGTGGATCCTTGTATTCGATGTCAGGATGCTTAAAGTAATCTTAAAATAATTTTCACGAGACTTCTTGGCTTCACTGACGAGTTTAACTTTTGTCTTCTCAGTGCAAAGCAACTGTCAAATCTTCAGACCGGGATCTCTATAACACAGAGGAGTTTCTAGAGGTAAACATTTCATTTCTCTTTTTGAGCTATATTCTGTTTATTTACATAGAGAGACTTCTCCTGCATCTTTTGATTCATTACAGATTGAACAGATAACGTCTGTGAATTTTATTTCTTGTGACAAATTCCCTAATTCATTCAGCGTTTGAATTTTGACTGAAATAGAGGGTAGAGTCAAAGTACTGCAGCTCCTCCAGAGTTACCAGGGGTCTCCTGGCTGTTGCTCTGAATATTCCTCTCTTTGCCCAACTGTGTCAGCTTCGGTGTCTCAGGATGTTTGCAGATGCTGTTTGTTCGTTAATGTCCTTCAGCGAACCTCTAAAGTCTTCACAAAACAGCTGGATTTTTTTACTCAAACAGCAAATGAGACCCAAATCCGCTTCTTTTTTTTTTCCAACTTAAATGCGTCTTAAATCCGTCTTTTTTATGGCAATCTGAACAGCCCGTTTCCGATCTTCTCACCCCAAACAAATTTGTGTCACTTCCACATGTGGGACTAACCGGGACGTGTATCTGGTTGCTTTCAAACCGTCTGCAGCCTGAATGAACACGTTATCAACTCAAACGCCTGCCATGTTTGTCAAATTTTTACTTGCTAAAGAAATTCTGAAAACAAAATCTACTTGTCTTCTCCACTGTGCAGTCATGCGCCTCTTTGTGTTGGCTGAAGTTTCTTGCTGTTTGCAGCAAAATGTGGGAAAGTTCAGCGGGTGTGAAAACTCCTTCAGGATCGCTGGTGTTGCCGCGTCGTCACACATTTGTCGCTTCTCTCTTTTGGCCAGCCAGTGGACAGGGAGCCTCTCATCTACCACATGGACTCTTCGTCCCGTCGGACCGAGGACCACGCCGATCTGCCCGACGAGTTCTTTGAAGTGACCGTGGACGACGTGCGCAAGCGCTTCGCCCAGCTGAAGAGCGAGAGGTGAGTGGAGGGCGGCAGCAAAACCAGCCGATTGTTTCTTTGCCAGTTTGAAACAAAAAAGCAAACAAAAAAAAAAAAGCTGCGTTGCCGCAGAAACCCATCTGAATCCGACTTCTGGTCCTGCACTCTTTGAAGCAGATAATTAAGTCGGTTTTGCATGTGGTCCTGTGGTGTTTTCTCAATATGTAACTATTAATTGTTGAATACCACAGCAGTGATGCGAGGCCACAGGCAGGAAGAATGCTGGGCATCTCTGCGTGTGTTCAGAAGGGTTTTGTTTTTTTCTCCATCCTGCCTAATATGAGTTTGAAGTTTTTATTTATTTATGAGCACTTCCACAAAACAGATGGGACTGAGTTTACTCTGCCGTCTCTGGATGCGGCCGCAGCGGGCCGCAGCTGCGGAGACGTTGTGTGTGTTTGCAAACATGGTTCGCTTTATAACACGCCCCACACACACTACAAAGGCCCCACGAACGCAGTGTACTGGCAGCAATTAGCAGTTCTGTTCTGTGTAGCCCGGCCAGTCAACGGACCAAACACGGATCAGGTTGAGACCTCGCCGAGCGCAACCTTTAATCTGCGCCAACATGCTGCCTCGCTGCGACGCTGCTACCATGTCGATGACTGCAATTACCGAAGCTGGAGTTAAACCGACCACAGCAATTTGTCTCTGCCTCTGACATGCACAACACGCATACACGGCCACACACGCTCGTCTTTTTCTCCGCAGTTTGCTTCGTCTCTGAAGCCGTGTGTTTGTCTCTGTTCCCTGTTTCTCTAGGAAGTTATTAGAGGAGGCGCCGCTCCTCACTAAGGCTTTGAGGGAAGCTCAGATGAAGGAAAAGATGGAACGGTATCCCAAAGTGAGCAACGTCCAAACATTCGTCTGGTCTGCATGGCTTTGCAAAAGTATTCATACCGTTGAACTGCGTCTCCTTGCAACAACAAACTGACATCGATTTTATTTTGAGGTTTTGTGACGTACCAACATGGAGTAGTGCGTAAGTGTGAAGTGAAAGGAAAATGAGACAAGGTATCACTACGTTTTGGCTCATGGATTCTGAATACCGACGTAAAAGTGTAAGAGTAAAAATTGCGTACTGTCCAGTGTTGGTCATGAAATCTCCTCAAAACGCACTAAATTTTGATCGTAACCTGGCAAAATATCAAAGTTTCAAGTGGCATAAACACTCCTACAAACGTAAATCATGAGTTTTTAAAATTCAGAGCATGTATATCCCGTGCGTCTCCAGGTGGTCCTGAGGATCCAGTTTCCAGACAGACATGTTCTGCAGGGCTTCTTCAGGCCCCTTGAGACAGGTGCGTGTGTTTGTGTTTGTTCACATTGCTGGAGCGTGCTCATTTCACCTGACTAGCCACAGGTATGGCTGCAATGCGAAGTTTACTCGTGGCTCTGTAAACACATTCACGACTGCAGCCGCAGCAGAGTGATATAGACGGAAAGAATGAGACAAGTCTGTAATTCCAGGGATTATGAGCAACAGCCATCTGACAGCCAGCATAGGAAAAAAACAAGTTGAAGGAAAATTCCTTCTGAAACATCAATTACAGTCCACAAACTGAGTGATGGAGGTATAGCTTATTTTGTTTTGTCTTTTTTACGTTGCTTTTTGTCCAGTTGGTGCAGTCAGACACTTCTTGAGAAGTCACTTGGAGGATCCTCAGATCAGTTTCTACTTATGTAAGTGGCATTTTGTCTCGTTTTAGTTATTCCCACTACTTCATGCATTCAAACTCACCCTTTAAGACGTTGATCCACCTTTCTGCTGTCGCGTAAACCTTTAAAATCACCTTTGAGTACTAACACATGACACCCTATTTCTATTCAGTCAGTTTATTTATGTAAAAATGAACAACAAATATCGTCGGCCAAAATGTGTTGCTTGATGGTCGGGTTGGGCCAATATAAAGTGTTCTTAATCTACTGATGGCAGTCTACATCAGTAGATTAAGGGGAGTTGGTGCAGCTCTGCTCTCCTCTACTTCTATCAATGACATCCCCAAATATTTGCACCTGACTCTCCCTGCGGTTACAGCAAATAACAAAATTGAGCTTGAAGATGTTAAACAAAAGCTAAAACAGGAGAAGTTACACTGCTTACTCAAATTCCTGTTAAAAAAATAAAAGCAGTAAAATCTTAATTAAAACAATATGTTGGGTTTACTTTGGGCTGGGGCCTATAATTAATGGTAATTAGTCGATTAGGGTTAAAAGATTTTTAAGCCTGATCTAGACACGAGTTAGGAGTGTGCATACATTCCAAATAATACATAATTATAATACAATGCAGCTAAAATAATCTTTTTTTCTGGTGCTCGGTTATCTAGTTATGGAAACCCAGCGGATTGCATTTAGCTTTACTGCAATCACATCGTCCAAAAGGTCAATGGGAGCATTAATGGGTCATTTGTTTATGTATGTAGGCCTCAGAAGTCACCTGAAGTTACTAACAGTCTGACAAGATACTAGCTGGTTTAACCGTCAGGTTGTTTCTAGGTTAGCTAACCTGCAGTTGGTTGCTTAACGCGACGTGTTGCTGTGGATTCGTGAACCGCCGTATTTTCTGTACGACTGGAGGAAACTTGGCTGCTCCAGCAGGGTAGTAAAGAAAGTAGCATAGTGAGGAAAAGTGGTCCGGTAGCATAACTACATATGTAGCTGAGAGTAACCAAACCCTCTCTAACCGTTAGCTTTTTGAAAAAGAAAGCTTTTCTCTTCGTGTTAAAATAGGCTAGATGTTTGCCTCACTGACACAAACTGAGAGTTTGTTTCACAGGAGACGAACCTGTCCAGGCGATATAAATATTAAATGAATTTGTATTTGCAAAGATTCTTTGATTAGCTTGTTGTTAGCTTGTTGGTAAGTGATTAATTGTGGCTCACTTCTGGTTTTGTCAGGATGAGGATTCCCGCCATGTAATTACTTGCACGTCTTAATTCAGGACATGATGATTTGACAGTTATTATTTGCCAAAATCAGCGTGACATTCACAACTACACAAACGTTGAGAGTAGCTGAACACATGCACAAAAAAAACAACTAATTAACAGATGAAATATCTTCTGACTTTTGAAGCAATAGCTTTTCTTTTAAATGCTGCTTTTCTAAATCCCTGCAACAGTCAGCTGGGCTATAATGCTAGCTTGAACACAGACAAGAACAGCTGTTTTTATATCCTCCACTATTACTCACATTAAGCAGCATTGCTTATAATAAAATATGATGCTTTCATGGTTTAAATATGCTAAACTGCTACGTCTTAACTTCTTATGTTTATTGTTTGTTTTAAATAGGTTTTTTCTATTGTCTTGTTGTATTTAAAGCAGTTTAGCGATTAAAATGTCATATTCTAAGGTTTGTTTTAAAGCAGAGCTTTGTCTTGGCAACGTGTCTCTCAGGCCAACAGTGGTGATTTCAGGATTCGGATTCTGCTTGAAACCACAAAGAATCCGAGGAAATATGCAAGCTCATTGTTTCAGTTTTCAACCCATAATTTTCACAGCGGTCTAATCTTATCTACGACTTGTCTGCAACACTTTTTAGTACATTCAGTCTTAGCTGCTTGCAGAAGCATCCAGTGTGCTTGCCGCGTACCGCCTCTGTGGGTGTTGGAACAAGGGAGAGGAAATTAAAGAAATGCCATTCACAACAAAAGTCGTCCATCTCTGAATTAAGCTTTTGTGGATGGGACATTTTGATTAAGACAAACTTGATGCTTTAAGTCTTTTGATATGTTGGTTATTTTGTTGAAAGCAGTTATTCGTCTTTCTTATGAGTGGTTACAAAAGTTCAGAGTGTCGACAGCTGCGTTCGTTTGATGTACAGCGTCTTGCAAAAGTATTGATACTCCTTCAGGTTTTCCACATCTTGACACATTACGACCTCATACTTCAGTGCTCGTTATTCAGATCGCGTGTGACGCAGAAGAAGAAAAATAACCTGTGCTTTTCAGGTTTTTCACTTTTAGTAAGAATCTGCCAGCCTTGGTATTCGGTTTTTAAAGCCCCACAGAGTCGAAACTTTGTTTAAAAAAAACAAAACATTTTCACTACAACTTCAAATGTTTTGGGGTGTGTTTGCACGAGCTTTGCACATTTAAACACCGAGTGCCACCAATTCAAATTTCTCTGTTTACCAAGAAGGTGATTTCTGAGGACAACTATCACTTTAGAGGGGGCTGAATAGTGAACAGATATCACATTTCTTCCGTTTTATTCTGTGAAACAATTTAAAACCATTTATTGTTTTTCTTCCCCTTCACAATTTGTGTTGGTTACATAAAAATGCATTGAAATGAGTGATTATAATGTAACAAAGTGAATAAGTTTAAGCAGTGAGAACTTGTGCAGGGCACTGTAAGAACGAATGTGCCAGGGATTCGTGCCTTATATTTAAAACGAGGTTTAAATAACTGGTGATTTGATCATGAATTCAATGATCAGTTTGTGATTTTCACCTCTCTCCTTTTCAGTCATCACCCCTCCAAAAACGATTCTGAAAGACCCTTCAGCTACTCTGGTGGAGGTAAGATCTTTCCCCTTTGCTCTGACGCTGTTAAAAGGACCGATTTACATCGAAGTTAAACTCCCAACAAAACAACAAACTAAACTCTTTTTTATTTTTTTCCTCCCCACTTATAAAATGTTTCGGCTGGCTCTTCAAAGCTCCTCTGCATTCTTGCCCCCTCCATCCCTTTTTTTTTTTTTTTTTTTCACTTCCACTCATACTTGTCCCCCCACCCCCACCCTTCTCTCCACTGTCCTTGACCCCAGCTGGGCTTGATTTTTCCCAGACTGGCACATGGCGTTAATACAGGCCTCGCTTTGATCTCACACACACACACACACACACACACACACACACACACACACAAGGAGCAGTAGGCAGCCAGGATGCTTTGTTGCCTTTGAGTTTAGAGGGAACGGTGTCAGAGTTATAAAGCAGTTACCTCACTTCCCATACCTTCAGTTCCTTCTCTTGATTTTAAATATATTAGTCAGAATTACGTACGTATTTGACACCTGAAAAAGCGGCAAATCAAAGTGGCGGGAGGTCGAGGGGGGCGTTTGAAGTTTAACTTGTTGTGATGATGATGAAGATTCAGCCCTCAGTGGGGCTGGTACGAACGATAACAATCCTTCAGGAAAAAAACAGAAACCTTAAAAGCCCACTTTGAAATGTCTTTGTTGAGGCTCTCCCGTGTCAGGATGTGTCTCAGTCAGATCAGATGCTGCGATGTTCGGCAACCGTCTTTGTTCTCCGTCTCCCGAGCCGTTACCCACAACTCATCCCCCGCGACCCCCTCGCCTTCCTGCACCCCGACTTCAACGGTTTCTTCCCGTTTAGCCTCCAGCACCCAGACGCTCTCTCTGTCTCTCTCTGGCCTTCACCCACATGTCTCTATCCATTAGGGACTTAAAAGCGTTAAAGTGCTCAAAAACAAAATTTTTAATCTCAGCGCGCACTCAGGCACGTACCGTCTGTCTCCGTTTCTGAGTCTATACATCAATCTCTGACTCGCAGAAGGAATCTTTAATCTTTCTCTGTCATGTCACACAGACGTCCGTGCACATGTGCCTCACACGCACACACACGCACACACACACACACACACACACACACTAACGTGCGCTTTAATCACTTTGTGTCATGTCAGGAAAGGAATGTTTCCCCAACCCAGAGGCCCTTTGATAGCAGGCGTCCCCTCCCTCACCCGTCTGCCCCTCGTTCTTCCATCAGGATCCGTTCCGCCTCCTCCTCCTGTCACCCTGTGTTTTTTTTTTACTCAATCCCCCTCTGTCCGTTCCTCTCACCCACCCACAGGTCTCCTCTCGTCGGCCCGTCTCTTCCGGAGCGCGGCTTTGTAGGGAACGGGATCACAGGAATGCCCGTTGTTCTGCTGTAACACATTGTTTCCTGCTCACAGGGCTCTGATGACAGCAATTAGGCCAGTATGCCCCATTTTAGCAACCGGCCGCACAAAAGACAGAGAGAGGACAGTGCCTGTGTAAACTCATGTGACCCCGGCAGCCACCTGCCCCGTGTCACTGCAGAGTCAACTACTTTAGTAATCGACTAATCGTGACGTGGAGAGCACATACTCAAAACAAGGCTTCTTCTGAAAGACAAACTCAGAGCAGTAACTAATCCAAATGGATTATTAAACATCTTTTGCTCTCCAATTATTAATCTGTTCATCCTGAAAATAATCACCAGATCAGCCCTTCACTATTTTGATGCTGAGTCTTTTTTCATTCAGATGTTGACGTTATAAGTGTTTCTAGCTGCAGACGTATTTTTGCTACAAACGATCAAATGTTCACGAAAGGAATGCTGGACTGTCGCGTCTGTTTTGGTTGCATTTACCCAGAATGCCCTGTGCTACAGTCCACTTCCTGCTTCTCCGGTGCCCTTGCGTCCATATATCGGACCACACTAGAAGTCACAAAGTAATTAGATTAATTAAAATGGAAAATGTACATTGAGGCATATTAACCTCAGCATTGTTGGGTCTCTTCCTCTCTCCATATATCCTTTATTGGTTCAGGTCTGCTTCCCGGTCAGCCAGATTTCATAGTTATGAACTAAATAAATCAATAAATCACCCATTTTGTAGTTCTTGATGTTCTGAAGGAGTGAATTATGACCGACTTTGTTTCAGCATTCTTGTTTTTTTTCATCAAGCTTATTGAAACGTTTCATCCAGTTTTGTGGTTTTGATGTTTCTGCTTCACTGTGGTCTCTAATTAAGATAACCTTTCTATCCTAATTTTATCCACTTGTTTTTGTTTTTTGTTGTTTTTTTTTGTTGTTTTTTTTTATAATTCCAACAAAAACGGCAGCTCTCCCCTCCACAACAACCGTTTTGTGTGTTTCTCGTGTGAAGAAGACATTTTCTTTAACTGTTTTTCACTTCTGCCCTATTAGAGTGACAGACGTGCTCCGCGCCTGCCCACCCGTCTGTGTTTTTCACCTCAAAATTACACGGTTGATAATATATCTTCCTGCCACTGGTCTATTATAACCATTAGGACCATCTATGGTGGAATGTGAAGCTTCAGGGGTGAAAGTGTTTTCGCTAACCATTTGATTGGTGCTCATTTTGTGGTCCGCTTCAAAGAACAGTGGTTGCTGGTTCATATCCCCCCCGAGCAATGAATCATCCCAGGAAACGAACTTAATTTCTGCCTCCCATTTGCCAGGAACGTTTGGTTTGCTTGTAGCGGGAGGCAGCTGCAACTCGGTCTGTCTGTAGAAATTGACGAGAATGCCAAACATTTTGAAAGCTTCTGTTTACTCGCTCGCTCTCTGCGTCTGTCTTCAGGCCGACTTGTTTCCTGGTGCGTTGGTGTACTTCGGCTCTGACGTCAAAGCAGGTTTTGTTTTTTGTTTTTTTTTTCCCCCCTTCCTTTTACTCACATTTTATGCCAGCTTCAAATAAACATTTGTGCTTTTGCAGAGGATTTTAATACAACCCAGTTTTCCTCCACAGAGTTTTACATAAAAAGAGATCTGCTTAAGACGTCCGTTTCAGCCCTGAAAGCCAATGAGTCCATCGCGAGGTATGTGGAATCTCTTTTAGTTATTCTAGTTATTTTAGTTATTTTAGTTAGTTTTAGTTATACAACAGGTGCCCCTATTTGCCCTCATTTCCTCCACACACACACGCGCGCGCACACACACACACACACACACACACACACGCACACACACACACACACACACACACACACACACACACACATGCCCCAGTACTTCTAAAGATAGAGCTTAAAAGTGACCCTGAGCTGCTGGAACAATGGTGGCACTTAACCTCGTCTAAGCTGCCCACCCTGGACAAAGTACATCCTTAATAAGTATGAATTTTTAATACATGAATTTAAGATTTTTAAGACCTTAAAATGTCTTAAATTCATTGGAAAATATGTCTCAATTACGTTAATCGCTGGTCTTAAATTTTGTCGCGTTTAAGTACTTATATTCCACGTATGTGATTTTTTTTTTTTTTTTTCGTGGGACTTTTCTGTCAGGTAAAAAACAGCTGACATCTTCATTATGTTCTTTGACGTGATACGGTTGAGGCTACCGCTAACTAGCTGCTAATAAACCCTTGCTAGCTAGCGTGTTTTGCATCTTTCATTGATAAGGATGGCCTTCGTCTTCGCCACTCGCTCACATCTGTTGCTGATCTGCTCTACAGATTCTGTACAAAAAAAGCTTGGGCCTACTATTATATAAAATATCCAATTTTGTCTCGATACAAGTCTGAAACTTCATTAATAAAGGTCTCAAAAAAGCAGAAACTCTAAAGGGAAATAATCCTTTGCTCTGATCAGACACAAACATGCCTCAGTCAACACTTCCCCTTTGAGGTTTTTTGCCTCTTGTTTCCTTACTGTAGCTGCCTGCTCCGGTCCCCAGAGACCACATCCGGCTCAGAACCTGTCGAGGAGCTGCTGCCGCCGCCCGCAGAAGCGATGGACACTGACCCAAAGTCTGCGCAGGAAGAGCCAGAAGCGTCTGCACAACCACATGGCGCTAAGCCGGCCAGAGCTGACCCGGGCAAGGTGCCCAAGTGGTTCAAACTGCCAGGTGAGGAGAGGATGAACAGCCACTGGAGCAAACAGTGGGTATGCACTACATGCAACGCACATGGGTGCCATGCTTAAGGGGGCGCCAAAATGGTGGTGCAAAAGTTATTTCCAGTTGGCATTTTCTGTATTTAACTTTGTGCATGATGTAATCAACAACGGAGGGACTTTGATTATTATTTTCAGACGTCCCTCTGCTCCTTCAATCCCCCTCCCCACACGCTGAGTTATTCTCGCGCTTTCAGAGGTTTGCCTTGAGCATGCTAGCCAATTAGGCGCTGCGGCTCCTATACCTGACACACGGCGCTCGATTATTTTTTCTCCGATTTTGCCGTGCCTTTGCTTTTTCCATTTGAATCGTGTTGTCACCTGAGCTAAAGACGGAGAGGTGGAAAAAAAAAAAGCTCTCAGATCACAAAACGAGCAAACAGTTGAAAGTGATTGAAAGGCAGCAGGTAAGTTATGTCCGTGCATCAAGAAGAGGCTGGTGAATGTCCAGGTTAGCTTCACCGGTAAAATGACAGGTTGCTGGTGTCCCGTCATTGTTTGATGCTATTATAAACTAATGGATTACAGCAAGAAAAATGAAGGAACTTGTTTGTGGTTATTTTTGTTGTGCAGACATTCATCATTTGTCGAGTGAAATGGTGAACCGTAAATCCAATGCATTGTAGAAGTTGGCCGTGATAAACTCGAGTTTAAATATCGTCACTCAGTCTAACATGTGAGCGGTGGTGTGATGTATCCAGCCCTGATCAGAAGCAGTCAAACGGATTTTAGTCAAAATTATGCTCCTTGTGTGGTTTGACTGTTGCATTTTAAACCTACTTAACATGAAGTTCACGTCATTCAGTTGAGAGGATGCAGAGAAAGAAGAGAAGAAGAAGAAAGAGTCACAGACGGGGGGAGGCAACAGGTTGGTCTGATGTTAGGCAGAAGAGAAGGAACAGCCACTTAGTCTCAAGTGATTGTAATTCATTGAAAACAAAAGTGTGTCAGAAAGAGCTGTAATTTCTCTAAAACTAATAAAGTTTGTTTAACCACATGACTTGTAAAATCTGGCGCAGACTTGATAACGTGCACACACGCCTCATCTACAAACGACGCACAAACAAGATCGTGCCGCAAAATGAGGAGAATGGCAGTCGCTCTGAATTCAGCTTATCTGCTTTCATGAATATGCAAAACACACAGAGAGAACCAGGAAGCGAAGAAGGAAGATATGCCAATACTTTACTTCCCCTTAGTGTGATTTACTAAACCTGAACCAGATTGCTAGGTGCTGTTTTTGCGTCAATATTAAGAAATTTGAAAATTAAGTGAAAACACTAGTAGAGGTCTAGAGGTCAAGAGGCATGGATACGATGCCTCTTGACCTGATCAATTGTGAGTTGATAATTCCAACTCACAACTGATCGTTCAACACGGCCTCTTACTGCGCTTACAGTTTTGTTCTTCGCTCATTTTGAATCTTTGTCGATCAGGCCTTCAGTCTTTAAAATGTTCCACTGCTGCTGAACTGAGAGACCAAGCTTCATTAAAAAGGAGTGCAAACACCACCAGACACTAAAAACGGAAATAAAAGCCCACTGAGATCAGTTACGTCCTTTTTTTTTTTTTTTTTTCTTGTTGTGAAAGAACTTTTTATCACTGCAGTTTTGCGCCATTAAGCGCCGAACAAACTGAGAACAGCGATCCACATTCAACAACTTGCTGCATTTGAAGGACAGAATCGGGATGGATGCTCGGACCAAGCAGTTGGTTCAGAACGGTCGTTCGCATCCTGTCCTGAATGCCACCACACACACACACACACACACACACACACGGAGCGTCCAGCCAGAGAGCGTCTGGTGCAGCCGCTTCCCTCAGGTTGTGTCGTAGGGTTTCTGCTGGTCACCATCTTGGTGTTTTCCTTCAGGGTATTCGCTCCGTTTGCAGCCCCTCCCCCCGTGTTGTTTGTGTTTTTGTGAGTTTTATTTCTGTGTGTGTCCTCTCTGAACCCAGCTGTGGCTGTTTTCTCTTTCATGAAGAAAGTTAAAAGAAAAAGACAGATGGGAGGGCGCTCGATGGGGATTATAGATTCCATGTGTGGACCGGTGCACAGAAACACACTCGCTCGAGACTCTGCTCGGTGTGTGAGTGTGTCGCGCCGCTTGTCCGTTTCTGAGGGGATCAGCAGTGACGCGTCGGGAGAGCTCCGGCTCATCCAGGAGGAACGAATCCTCAACCCGTTTTGTGTTCACACGGTTTTATTTCTCTTGTCCTTCATCTCCATGACGTCCATTTATCAGTTCAGCCATCATCCTTTCTCTCCTTCTCTTTGGTTCCTTCCTCCCATTTCTTCCCAGAAATGTCCCAGTCGGGACATTTTTGCAGGGTGCACATTTAACATCTGGCCACTCAATAAATATCTTGAAATACATTTATAAAATTGGACTAAATGGGACTGAAAACTTTCCATTTCAGTCTGGTAATCTATAGAGTTTGGATATAGAAATGTTTCAGAAGCGGTTCATTGGCTTTTCTTACCAATTTATGCAACTCCTCACCAGCTGCTTTCCCGTTACAAATGTGTGCAAAATTTTGTTGATATTCTGCTAATGTCAAAAAAAAACACAATTTTGCAGTATTGAAAAAAGGGGCTTAATTCATAAGCCTGTAAAAGAAAGCCTTGAAGAAAATGATATGTAGCTTTCAATATTTTGTACCAACATCCCGACAGGACTGGGGTGAAGTTCTGGAGATGTTTCCAGGTGGACCGGGTTATAATATCCACATCCCAAGCATTAAAGATCTCCCAGAGCAATGTTCAATCCACCGTCAGACATTAGGAAGTCATGACCTCAAAATCAATCTGAATTAAGAAAAAGAAAACGCATGTATATCCTTCCTCCTGACTATTAAACAGTTCTTGGTGTTGCTGTCTCATAAAATCCCCCAGAACCAGAACGTACGTTGGAACAATGTGACCAAAACTTTGAAAAGGTTCCAGATTGTCTAAGCTTCCTGTGGCGCATTTAACTGTTTCCTGTTTGTTACCCAGGTAAGAAATGAGGCGTGTGCTGCTGCGCGTTGAAGGAGTCAGAGCCACATCCAGACCTCTGCTGTGCTTCCACTGAGGTCCTGATCCACCAGAACCAGAACCTGCTGCCTTTACAGATGGAGATGAATAGTCGAACTGATGAAGTTGAAGGCGATTGCTGTGTTTCATTCCAGTTTGTTCCTGGGACAGAGAGAGACGTGTTGGGAATGGGCAGATGATTGAATAAAGAGTCTTGTACTAACAGGTTTAGCTCTTGTTTGTCTTTTATTCTCCAGATCTTTAACTTCACACTGGAAATATTTCAGCCTAGAAGTTCCAAGTTTAAGAAGAAACAAATCTGCTTAGTTTTTGGTAACTAGCGTACTTTATCAGGTTAAATAATTAAACATGAACTGACTGAGGCGTTGCTCTCTCTGTGACTTGTTAGTTTTTATGTGACATTAGCAGATTGAACACAAAGTAATGACATTTTTAATAGTTCAGTAATTCATTTTGAGGGAATATTTGGTGCTATATTTTATTATACTATTATATTTCCCTATATTTTAAGGGAGTTCCTTGCATGTCTGAGGCTGGCAGACTCTGCGTCACCAGCAGGGGGAGACAAAGACCTAAAAGTAAACAAAAATCTGTTTTTATTCATTCAGATTACATCATCAAACCAAACGGCTTGGTTCTAGTTTAAGTAGTGAGTTTACTTAAACTGTTCAGGTCAGAGTCTGAAATGTTTCTGGTTTATTTTCCTTTTTCCTCAAACTTTTTTCTTTTACTGTAAAACAGATGTGTAACGCTTTAGTCTATGTGTTGAATGAAACAGACAGCAAATAAAAACAGATCTACCCGAAACCTCTCAGCTCTAGTAAATAAAGATGAACGGATCGGGCTTCAACCGGTCGGTTTCTGGTTTTCTTTGAGTTCTGCGCTGCAGGTTCGTTTGTCGAGGAAGAACTTTAACATACAACGGAAAATGAAAGAGTCACAAGTTTTTGCACAAAAGCAGAAACCCCCAAAGTAAATGAGCCTGAGGCTTGCGGACACAAAGCCCTCTCACCGATTCTCAGTTGGATTAAGGTCTGGACTTTGACTAGACCGTTTTCGCGCTTTAATATGCAGCGACTATGATGTCAGCAGCTTTCTTATTGCCACTCCTCCATTTAAGACACATTTCTGGGTTGTAAGGCTCAATGTTGTCTTGTGGACGGCTTCTCCCACCTGAGCTTTGGCTCCATGCAGCTCCTCCAGACCAACCGGGAGCCTCGTACCAGTTGTCTTTCATTCCTGGCCTGCTCAGATGGACCTCGCGTCTTGGTGGGTTTCATACTCTCTCCATCTTCACATGATAGATTGAACAGTGAATATTCTCTGTCAGTGAAGCTCTTTGTTTTAGTCCGTAACAGAGAATCTCGATAAAATATACTGACATTTATAACCTAACAAAACTCTGCAGACGTATTAAGCTGCTGTAAATCATCACATGTCAGTCCTGATCTGTGTATTTTAAAGCGACAGTGTTCCCCTTCATGTGGTCAGCTGGAGACCCAGAGGGTCTGCAATTCCTCCGACTCCACGCCCAGCCCGGCGGACCCGGCGCCTCTTCACGCGGTGACGGCCCAGCCCCAAATAGCTTTCATTCTGCTCCCGCTGACCAGCAGCGACCCCCCCCCCCTCCTCACCACACTGGGAGGAGAAAGTGTGGTGAGGCGGAGTGCGTCTCGGGGAAAGTAAGAAGGTGAGAGCATGGATTTTGGTCCGGGAAGGTTCACCCGGAGCGGATCGTGGAGTTTTTCTACGCTGAGCGTTGGGTCTGGACCCGCCGCTGATGCTGCGGAGCTGTGGAAGTCGATTTGTTGAACAACTTTGAGCGGTTTTGCCTCATGTGATCGAGGGGGATCGGTCAGCGGAGAGGTGAGAGAGTCCCACTGCCGGCCCAGGCTGAGGTCTGACAGAAGATCTCTGAAATGTGTTTCCCCTGGCGTCTGTCTCGGCATGCTGCGATTCATCAACACCAAAACAAATCTCAGCGTGGCTGAAATAGCCGAACGAAGCCGTTCAAAACACTTCTCTCCTCTTATTGTGACACGTAATCCCGCCGTTCCTGGCAGGTTTTGATCTGGTCACAGCATTTTGTTTTCCTGGGTGAAGAGTTCACGTTTTGGATCAGTACCAGTGACATGAAGTCCAGCTGCCCAAGCAGGATTTTCTGCTAAGCAACCCATTACAGGAACATTTAGTTTTTATAATTCACTCCACCCAGGGCAGGAGTCCAACCTGTAGCTAGAGCAAAAAGATCCAGAGGTTTTTACTCAATCTACTCAAAGTCACCCTGTTTCTTTGCTTCACAGATGTCCTGAAGAGAGAAAACCCCCAACAAACCCGAGCTGAACCTGAGACGTCGAGCTGTTTCTGGACGCCGAGTCATTTTCCTGTCAGCCATGGACTCCCAGGGGAGTCCGTACCTCAACAAGGGGGCTCTCTGCTCCACCCTGGGTGGCGCCAGGATCTGCCAGCTAGCGATGGGCTGTGCTGTGATCGCGATGGTGACCCACAGCGCCGGGTACAGCGGGCCGCAGGGCGTGTTCTGCATGGCGGCCTGGTGCTGCTGCTTCGCCGTGTCGGCGGCCGTCTTCTTCCTGGACGCCACCCGTCTCTACAGCTGCCTCCGGGTGTCCTGGGACAACCTGACGGTCACCTGGGCTGCCTGCGCCGCACTCATGTAGGTGACAGAAATCACCAAATGATCGTCTATCTCCAGGTTTTACCCCCCAGTATTCAGCTCAAGTATTCAAGTGAATACTTGAGCTGAATACTCAAGTATTCTATAGCACATTCCAGCAACAAGGCAGTTCAAAGTGCCGTGCATCATAAATATTATTTCATACCAATTAGGAGACAATCAGTGAACATTATGTTCTGTTAAATACGATGGTCAAAATCAACAGGCAAGTACGGACTGGAGACTCCAGCTCTGGTTGGTCTCCAGAACTGCAGATTGCCAAGGGATGTCTGGGTTTCCCTCACTTCCCTTCGGACTGATGGATGTCCAACCGACCGACCGATTGCTCAATTTCTCCAAAGTTATGAGTGTTTGTGATGTTGTGCATCACCCTGTTGAGCTGTGATGACCCTGTGACATTTCCAGGATGTACCGTATCTCCTACCTGCTATATAATTGCTTCAGGAAATCATCATCGTCAATCAATCGGTTTTAAGGTCTTGCTCTTGCCTTGATGTGCTGAACCTGAGTGTGCTGTGCTGTGAAAAACCAGAGAGATGAACCCGTCTTCCTGTCTCCTTTCTGCACTGCAGGTACGTGACGGCCTCCGTGGTTTACCCGCTGTTCTTCGTCAGGTCCGAGTGCCCGTACGAAGGCTGCGAAGTCCGAGACTTCCGCATCGCCGTCACCGTCTGCTCCATCCTGGGAACTCTGGCCTACGGAGCCGAAGTGGCCCTGTGCCGGGCCAGACCGGGCCAGATCGTGGTGGGCTACATGGCTACCGTCCCCGGCCTTCTGAAAGTGGTGCAGGCCTTCGTCGCCTGCATCATCTTTGGCGCTCTGGCCAACGGGAGCCAGTTCTCGCGTTACACCGCCACAATCTACTGTGTTGTCGTCTACGCTTCCTGCTTTGCTCTCACCGCCCTGGTGGTCATAATGACCGTCTGCAAACGCACCAAAACTGTGAGGTGCATGCCCTTCGATCGCTTCGTAGTGGTGTGCACCTTCCTGGAGGTTTTGCTCTACCTGAGCGCCTCGGTGGTGTGGCCAGTTTTCTGCTTTGACTCAAAATATGGGTCTCCATGGAGACCCTCGTCGTGTCCGCAAGGGAAGTGTCCTTGGGACAGCAAAGTGGTGGTGGCCGTGTTCTCCTGTGTGAATTTTGGGCTTTATCTGACAGACCTGCTGTACTCACAGAGGATCCGATTTGCTTCGTCACGCGTTCCCACCAACTCGCGGGTGTAGAACCACTCAGAACCCTAAAAAACTGTCAGCCCACCTGGAAGTAATGACACCTGGACAGGCATGAATCCAGTGTCACATGAACTTTTCAGAAAGTTACAAAACTTCTTGTGTTCTGAATTTTCTTGTCGATCTCTTTACTTGACAAAGGCCACATGTTGTGCGTGCGGCGTGAACGTCAAACTGGAGGAACGAGAACAATTATCTGGGGTGAAATTTTAAAACGTGTTTTAAAAAAAAATATATGTTGAAAGAAATGCAGAAAACATCCGACAAATATCACCTGATGGACGTGTAGGAAGTTTTCAGCTGGTCACCTTTTCGAAGTTGCATTTTTAGACGTCGGACACTTTTGGGTTGTTATTCTCATCCAGGTAAAGGAACCTGTGTCTCTGTGACGCCGTACTTTCAACCAGGCCGCACTTGAAATGGTGTCTCTTCTGAGCTGCGACTGATTTCTAAACACAACATTGGTTGGTCTTGACATGAGGAGGATTCTGAGTCATTTCCTCTCTTTGCGATTTCACACTTGTGTAGTTTTAGATTTTTTGCATCCCACGTTTTTTGATGGACAAAAAGGAGCGACCCGTTGCCAGGATGTTCTCATGGATCCCGTCTGCTGCCTGCAACGGTTTTCAATGAATTGTTCACAATTTACCCAGAATGTGCTGTAAGGAAGTTTGATTACGGGACTTCAGTTATTTTAGTCAACGGGTCATAATCTGTCATATTTATTGTTTCTTAAGTTTTGTGAGATTATTTCTTATTGCATTGCCAAAATCAGGAAAGAAGCAACATAAAAACGCCAGAGAATAGCTTGCCGTTATGTAACATTATGCATGACATTTTAGAACTTTATTTTTTTACAGTTCATTTGGGAAGGAGTCAAACCTCCTCACTTTGTCTTAATTTTATGTAACATCCTTTTAATTTTTTTATTTTTTTTAAATCTTTTATTACAACGTGAAAAGAGTGGTTTGGGAATAAAAAAATAAAAATCATATGTACATAAGTATTCACACCCATTGCTGTTTGTATTTGTAGGACATCAAATACAATCATGACAAATAAATCGATACACAATAATTAAGCATGAAATATGGGAATGAAAAAGGGTTTGTTTATCGGTCGAATAGAGATAAATGGAAGAAGAAATTTACTAAATAGCAACATGTGGGCATAAAGTAGTGGGAATTAATGGCCAAAAGGGTGAAATGGTCCCAAGCCTATTTGTGGTTTCATAAAGAAATAAATATTCCTCATGAGACGGTGAAGTACTGAAGTAAGAATTCACGTCTGAAAATTCGGGAAAGAAAGTTTTTACACAACTCAAGACAAACTGTGGTTTAGAAAATGATCTCAACCATCTGAGACACTTGAAATAATGTGACTGATCCTGACGTGCATGGAGGCCACAGCTCCTGAAACACACACACACGCACATGCATACACACGCACACACACACGCACACGCACACACGCACACACATGCACACACACACACACACACACACACACACACACACACACACACGCACACACGCACAATCACACACACTTCAATCCAAAGAACTGCTGAGGAGTTTCTCCTCTCCGATGCGTCCCACAGAAATGACATCCTACCTCTTTAAATAATCCCCTGACCCATTCCTGACCCAAGCTTTCTCAGACCTGCACATACATAAGTAAACCATCCAAATACGACACTTTTTGTCCGTGGATTAGCACACGCTGTCCTGCAGCTTGACTGTCGGCGAAAATAACGCATAAAGTGCGGAGCGTAAACCGTACATCTGGTAATGGCATCTGTGCTATCCCTGCCATCTCCAAACCCCACACCCAGCAATTCACAGACCGCCGAAAATAAACGCCAGCCGTCTGCAGTCATTCTGAAGCAGTGACACTGCATTTATAGGAAGCCGTCTGATGTCAAAGCTGCTCGGGGAATGTCTTTTTTAACGTGTGCAAAGAAAACGGACAGCAGGTTTTGACTTTTTCTCCAGATTACCTTCAGCTTGAACACACCAGTATTATCACACATCAACAAGGTCGATGTGTCCGAGCAATCTGTGTGTGTTTACCAGTGACGTGCGGTGAGATTCATGGATGGTGAGGCACTGACTTCATC
>VMRN01000013.1:6611507-6639212 GCA_010277015.1 Poeciliopsis turrubarensis
TAAATAAATAAATAAATAAATAAATAAATAAATAAATAAATAAATAACGCAACTTTTTGATGGTGTTTTGATTTATTGAGCCGCGTCTCCAACTGCATTACGTGAGAGGAACAGCAGGGTTTGTTTTGGTTAGTTTCATCCATCCAGTCTGCGCCGTGCTGTCGGATCAGGCCCTCTAAGTTTAGAAATGCGCACGGCTGTCTTGTCACACTTTCCACGCCGCCTGTTGTTATAACACGCTGTAGTAGCGTGTCTCTTTAAATGCGGGGCTGCGTAGATCCTTCATGAATGAAACCATGTGATCCAAACATCATTTGACGTCTGGCGCCTCCGACCACAGACTAAAACAAGCGAGGAGGCAGAGGATATATGTAGAGAGACCTGTGAGAAAGCGTGAGGCGGCAGAGAGAGAGAGAAAAAAAAGAGACAAAAAAGGAAAAGAGAAGCGCTTCTTCTCCAACTCCCCGGCTGTCCTCCTGCCAGCGCTGCTCACACCGTGTCCACACAGCAACACCAACAAGCCTCCAATTCTGGTGAGTCACATTTAATTTGAAACAAAAAACAAAAGTGAAATCGCTGAAAAAGAAAAGTGCTGAATGTGGCGGTGTTTTGCTGAGTGTGCGCCGCCGCCTCAGCCGTCGCGGTGCCGCGCCGCCGCCGTCGCCGTCGCCGCCGCGCTGTCCCCTGCTCGCTCCTGTCCCCCGCCTCTGTTTAAAGGGCAGCCGGCGCTGCTGGTTGTGCTGAATCATCATCGCTCGGTACAAGCGCCGCCGCGGACCCGCTGGGTCGCTCGAACCGCCTCGCTCCGCCGACCAGCCGCTGATTTCATAATAACGCAGACAAAGGGGGCCAGGCTGCCGGGTGGGCTGTCAAAGCTTAGAAACTATGTGTCGGAATTAGAGGACCGCGGGAAGGAGGGGGACGCTGCTCTTCCCAGCTCGGGGATTCCCTTGTTGTGAGGCTGAAACTGGAGGAGCGAGGGGCCGTCAGCGGTAACTACACCTCACCTCATTAGCGGGGAGGCGGCAGCGGCGGCGGACGCAAGCTGGACACGTTCAGGTAGGACAGCCAGCTGCTCCGGTGCTCGGTACCTGCGCCGCCTGCGGTGGGTTCATTTGACGTGCTGACTCGCAGCCTGTTCGCCCTTTGTTACGTTCTGTGACTGAAACGTGCCGACAAATCGGACTCGACGTGCGGGCTGTCATCCCGGAGTGTCGGTGGCTGTCAGACGTCCCGGCGGCGGCGGCAGCAGCTAGCTTAGACGGAGCGGCTGTTTTGACATTTGCTTTGTGTCAGCCGCCCCCCCTCGACAGACAGACAGGCCTTCAGCTCAAGCGTCTGTCAGCGGAGAGGATTTATTTCTCCTTTTTATTGTGTGAGAGAGCGAGAGTGTGAGAGGAGCGACGTGTGGAGTCGGTGGGTTCGTCTCCCGGCACGCCGGTGTTGTAGCTACACCGGCTGGGCTGGCGGCAGAGATGCTGATTCATCACAACGTTGTTATTTCTCAACGTTTGCGCGAGCGGAGCGGAGGCATGAGGGAGCCATGGCAACACGGCGGCGGGCGGGCGGGCGGACAAAGGTCTGGAGCGAAGAAGAAGAGCTCAGCTCATATTGTGACGAGGGGACAGAAATACGCTCCGTTATGTCGCTGATACCCTCCGTTTCTTTCTCTGGTGATCATTAAAGCATTCCCGTGTTGGTTTTAAATCGGAATTCATTTGTTTTCCATTCATTTGTTCCGCTGCTGGCACGTCTAATAGCATCGGACTGTAAACTATTTTAGTCACCATGTTTTGACCTTCCGGTCGCATTTATTTATTCAGAGGGGTTTGTTCAGGCAACCTATTCATTTACCGGATTTTATATATATATATATATAGATTGACATTAGCTGTCACGATTCTGGCATGATTCTGAATCTTATTTCATTTAACCTGACAGGGACTACACTGAAAATCAGCCTCTATTTATAGCCAAGTCTGTCACATAGATGAACTGAAGTGCTCCTGTTATTTATATCTATTGTCCCTTTTAAATAAGTTAAATAAAATCAATTGTTGTACTGGTGAACATGAATAAATGAGAAAAATAACAAAGAAGTTATTTCTCCATTCCTTTTAGCTTTCCATTAATATAGCACCATTAACATCCTTTTTTAAAATTAGGCTTATGTAATATTCATATGTGTTTCAGACACATTTTAATTAGTTTTTTTTGGGGGAGGGGGGAAGCTTAGCTGATATTGTGATGAGGTATAAAAGATTTGGTTTCGAAGTGATGTTGGTTTTTTTGGTAATTGTGGGATAATTGTAATTTGGTGGTGAATAGTGAATTAGAATATTGCCAACTATCTTATTTCAGTAATTCAGTTTGCCTTTCATACTTTTTCCTTCTACTCAATTTTCCATTAACACAGTTGCATATATTTCTGAGCTCAATTATTTAATTTGGTCTTATTTAGTATTCCATATTTCGAAAAACTGTACACCATAAACACTGAAATAAAATAAACTCTTGAAATATACCGCCCGAAATGAAACTCAACCGTCACTTCGGTTTTGTAATGAAATCACCAAAAGATTAAATCAAAAATGTGTGTTTTAGAAAGATGTCAAGTTTTAAGACTCGAATTTAAGTCCAGTCCCAGAATATTTTAAGATGTTTGGTAATTAGAAAGAGTTGGCCGTCGACAGCTCTAAAAACTCGATTACAAAACAGTCAGAGTCTACAAAGATACTAAATATAAAGAGGTTAAATCATGTTCAGAAGCTGTTTGGTGTTTTCATTTAGTGTAAAGTCAGATTAGCTGGTTTATTGGTGAAGACCAGACATGACCTCTATCGTCTTAAATTCATGAATCTTTGAACCCTCGGGCTCTTTCTCACACTTTCTTTATGAACAAGAAGCTGATGATTATTTTCATAGAAAATGGAAGTTAGCGGCTGTGTATTTCCAATTACCTTCCTGTGTGAAACATCTTCTTTTCTCCTTTCAGATGAGTCCAGTTGCTTAATCTGAAACCTCTTTGCATGTTCTTTTATCAATGAAGATTGTTGATGGCACACCTACTTTTATTTCTCTTTTAATTCGGATCAACTTGGAGAGTTGTTTTTTATTTGGTTGGTGATGTCCACTTTGGATTTGGCTTCTCTCAGACTAGTTGTTTGTTTCTGGACTAATTGATCTGGATTTAGATGAAAGACAAAGAGAGTTATCTACTGGAGGTAAGAAGTGCTTCTAACTTTTTAACAGAAATCCACTTAAAAGTTGAACTATCCCTTCAGACTGACTTAAAAAGCAGGTTTTTAACCTTCTTTTAGTTGATTGATGTTGTACTTATGTTAAAAAGTATAATAATGTTCATATTTGGTTTCACTCATAGAGAAAATCTTGATAACGCTTACATCTGCCTGACTCTTCTTTTTTTTTTAAGATGAAAAATATCTAATAAATTCTAATTTATAAAGACTACGCTTTTGCCTGTAAACATTTATTCAAATTGGGCGTCATAATATTTGAGAACCTTATATCTGTTTTTCTGAAAATATTGGCTTTACCTTAAGTAACTCCCCCGATAAAACAAACAAAAGCCCTAGAAAGGGATTGACTGTTGTGGCAGTTAATGAACCACGCAGACCTGAGCTAAAAAAGGAAAGCGGCTCAGTGAACTATAATGCCTCGCAACAGAATATCCTCTGATTGATCTCTTGTGGATAGGCCATTATCTGCTGCCTGGTAGCAACCTATGAGCGGTGCAACTCTTAAACACTAAAGAGTAATAGGGAAGCTCTGTGGGCACAAGAAAAACAGAAACTTCACCCCCTAATGACTCCATATCAGCAGCTTTAGTTAGAGTCAGCACTCTGCAGAGTGTATCAAAAGTATGTAGTAAGCAAGTTGGCAAGTACTGTAATAGAGGGTCATAATGATGAAACAGTTGTATCAGTATTGGAGGGAAAAGCAACCCCCCCACCCTCAGCACCACCACTGTCTTCACACACTTTCCCCATTTCCTTTCTCTTGTTGAACGTACGCACACACAACCTAAGGGGCTTAGCTTTTTATACTTGGTATCAGTATTTAATCAGTGCTTGAAGTGCATTTCTCTGTCAAGTACTTTCCCATCCTTCCCTGGTGTTCGCGGTAATTGAACGCTGACCAATGCTTATGTGTGCAACTTTGCTGATGGTGGCGGAGCGGCAAGACGCGCGGAGCAAGGGGGATGAAGGAAGAGGGAGGAAGAATGAGAGATGGGATTTGCGGAGAGATTGAGAACAAGGACCTTTTTGTCTTCAAGGCATTCCCCTGAAAATGCTGAGGCGAAGCGAATGCGCTCTCGCTTGACAGATGGCGTTTTCACTTGTTACTTACCACAGCTAGTTTCTTTGCCCTGTTTTTTTGTGCGTGCGTGTGTGTATGTGAGAAAGAGGGAGCGAGTGCAAAGACGGAGACGGAGACATACAACACCTACAAGAACCTCAGATCTGCCTGTTGTCGGGCATTGAAGTAGCGAAGTTAAAAAAAAACAAAAAAAACAACACAACATGTCTTAGTTCCTTTTTTTTTTTTTATTTGCAAAGGGAAGTGATTTTACTAGCAGTTGGTCTTTGAACATTTCGCACTTCTTTCATTTCCACCCCGTCACCCCGTGTGACCTGAGCTGCCTCCTTCCAGGACAAAGTCCAAAGCATTGAGTTCGGTTGAACGTCGTCGCTCTGTTTCACCACATCAGAGCAGTTTGTGTGTCTGAGTAAAGAGCAGCTCAATTCCCTGCGTGTTCGGGGATCAAGCTGACGAAACGCTCCGTAAAACCTCCTTTGAAGGGAAGTCGGGGCGAACAGCTAAGACAGGTGTTTGCTCTACAAGACGAAAAGAAACTTGTTAAGATTTATGGCAGAAAATATTAACAGGTATGCTGTTAATGTAGCCGTCTTCTTTTTGTGTGTGTGTGCACTTAAAGCCAAGAAACTTTGGGGTCCAGGAACATCTGCGAGAACTGCATAAGAAATAAAGGAGCTTAGCTATTAGTTGTTTAGCTTTGACCTTAGTTGTGTCATTAAGTTGCTAATAAAAGCATGGTGACTTTTATTGTTACCCACATTTATGGGTAGACCAGGAAAATGCCTTTAAACAAACCCATCTTTCAAAGCATTAGAATAATCTCACACTGAAAAATTGTAGAAAAATACAACTTTTAATTCAGGTACCTTTTCTCTGTGGTTAGGAAATCCTTTACAGATTCTTTGAGGGTGCTTAATCTCAGGGTCCTCTTGTTGTTCTGTTCACTTCAGCTCCTCCAACAGAACTTTGGTGTAAAGTCGAATTTAAAATCATCTGCTATTTCAAGAGGTTTATGGTTTCTGATTTTCTGCTTTCTGATGAGGTGTTTGGAAGAGAAACACGTCCACAGCATTACAGATCCACCGCCGTACTCGAGAGTGGACACGCATTTGCCAAACCCAAATCTTCGTCTCATCGGAGCAAAGCATAAACTCCTGATCTCAAACATGGCAGAGATCAGGAGACCTGGTTCTGAAGACCTGGTGACTCCAACATGGCACCTTTTGCTGCAATTCTCTCACAGTGAGTTTTGGACAGTTTAAGACTTCTCAAGCATTCTCCATAAATACGGGTCCTTGTCCAGGCTAATGATGAATGGCTAAGACAATTGTACATCTGTGAAATGTCGTGAAACTCGGATGAATTTTTCTAAAACTCCCAGCTTACGCTGCTACTTTAAAAGATGCATTTATTTACAGCGTTTTCCACAACTTTACCAGGAGCACCTACAAATAATGACTGCAGTTGAAAGACTTGCTCTCCAAAAGTTAATTAAAAGACTCAATAATACCTTTATTTGATGACTATAACATGAACTTAACTTGTGTCTTTGCCATTGTCTTTTTCTCTGTAATGCCATAAAGCTTGTTCCTGAACAGTTTAAATACCAGAAGAGCTTTAACGAGTGTTACATCCCAGCTTGTCGTGTCCAAATGAGTGTTTTATTCAGCAGTTTAGGTTTGTTGAGAACCTAATTACTGATGTTCAGTTTTGAGTTGTTGCGTGATGTTTACCCCTGAGTTTTGAGAACGCATTAAAGAAAACTTCACACGCGCTGCCCTTGCACACCTAAAGCTCTGGATTGCGATAGATTGCGCAGGTGTTCACGATATTCTGTCCACCCTCTCTTTGTGTGTGTTTGAAGGCAAGAAACTTTGGTGTTTTTGAACATAATTCATAAGTATCGTCTGCGTGTTTATGATCGTCTTTTCCTCTCCGAAAGGTCTTGTTATGCTTGCAAATTTCAGAAAGTGTTAGCGAGAAGTAAAACGAGAGATGGAAACGCGGGAATAAAAGACAGATTTGGTGGTGAGCGAGAGAGGCAGGGAGGAAAGGAAGCAGTGGGGCAGATCAATATTTGAGTGTTTTTTTCCTCTCCACAGTAATGATGAAATATGGTGTAAGCAGATCTGGTGCATAATCATTGCTGTGCTCCACTGTCTCCCCCCCCCTCCTCACCCCCACATACATACACACTTCATCTGCTTCCGCATTAGTGGGCTGCGTTATTTAGCCTGTTTATATCCAAACTCTACAAGTGCATTAACTTCTTTTTACATAACCAGACTGAAATCAAGACAAATCTCATTATAAGTTGCACCAGAAGGATTAGCAGACAGAGAACAAGCTCATAGTTTTAGTTTTAAGTTGTGTTCAGACTCTCAGTTAGCTCTTCAGATCAACGTACGTCTCGAACAAAGTTCCCACATCTCCCCTCGTGGCGGCAGCTTTCTTCACTTTCGAGAAGTTTCTGTCTGCGCGAGACCCTCTGTGCACAGTGACAGTCCTGCGGCGTCGGGGCCCTGTGAACGGTGCACAGCTTCGAAGGCCCTAGTAACAGGAATACCCGCACTACCGGTTGTCTACTAGTTGCATCATCTCGATGCGCCAACTTGCCGCAGTTTTTAACTGCAGTGTGACGAGTCTCCGATTGTGGCATGAATTTGTGAACCTTAAAAAGAGAAAGAAAAAAAAAAGAGAGAGAAAAGAAACAACACCACTCTCTGTGGATCAATGCCAAGGAGTTAAAAGAGAGGGAACAAAGTCTGTATGTCTGTAGCTCACGGTGTGGTGGCAGCTCTTAGCCGTCACCTGTGACATTAAAATATTTCCACGGCGCGGGAAGCTCTCCTGAGTTTCTCTGTTCGTTCCAAAGTCTGCTTCATAATTTATACATTCAAACAATTTTTAAACAAAAGTACGGCTTCTTCAAGAATGAACTGACTACATATTATTACAACCAAATTTAGGGTGAGCAAACCCAGCACTGTATTGTTTGGTGCTTAGAACAACAATCTAAGGTGAAATTTCCACCCTTTCACATGTTCTTCTGGCTTTTGTTGGAAAAACAATTTGCAGCAAACGATCGTCTTCGTAATATACTTTACTTTAGTTCAAGTTGATGCAAACTGAAGGTTGGCAGAGGTTTAACGGAGTTGTTTAAGAACCAAATATTTCAAATATCTACAAAGTTAGAGTTCTATATTTATGAAAAAACATTGCAGCTTTTCTGTTTTTTGTATAAATTAAAAATCAAACTAGATGTAGCTTGGACTGTTGGCAAAGGCAAGGTTACTAAATTTTGGCTAAAAATATACAAATGTTGACTATCAAGCTTGAGAAATGTAAGGAAAAGAAAAGTAAAAATGGAATTTTATTTTTTAACTTGGGAAAAAAACCTGTTGAATTAGAAATGGAGTATTTCTAGTCTGCATTTTGGGTGAATTCCCACAAATAGAGAAAATGTTCAAAAATTTTGATTTAAAAAGTCTGTTGAGGATTTAAAATTATATTGGATCTAAGTTGGTTGAGGGAAAAAGCACTGAAACTTCAGTAATTGTTGTAATAAGAACGCAATGATAATTTCCCATCCCTACTTGTTTTTCAAAAGCTGCCAATGTTTCCCTTTAATAAAAGACAGACATTAAAACCTCAAAAGAGTAAAACGAAACAATGCAAAGTGAAGCTTTGTTCAAAGTAATATTTGAACAAAGCTCCCCGTCTGTTATCTGCTGAAAGTCTCGCTCTCTCTCACTCTCTCGCAGCCCGAATGACACATCTCAAGGTTGAACATCTGCTAACATTTTAAGTGTCGTCTTAACATCCTTGTGTCTCCTCTGATTTTGTGTTTAAACAACCTCAACATCACAGAAAGTGACAAACGTTTAAGTTTCCTTCCTGCAGTCACAACTTCCACCACAGAAAGATGTTGTCACTGCGGCTTATTAGAAATGGCATAACACGCTTCTCACTTTGTGGGGTTTGTGATTGTTGTCCAGCTGGGGCAGAATGACATAAGCGCTGTACAGTTCAGTTCACATGACCATCGCAACCTTCTCTCACATTTTCACGGGTCAGGTCGCACGTTTTCTGGTCACAGACAGCTTTAACTTTACCACACCGTAAAATCTGAAGCTTTTTTTTTTTTTTTTTTGACTAATTTGAGGAATTTAAGTTGAGCATAATCACTGAAAAACAAAACAAAAAAAAAAACAGAAGGGGAAGCGTAGAACCTTGTTTTTGTGACTTGTTTGCAGATTGTGTGTTTTGCTTCGGACTGTTTGCGCTGAACTCCTCTGTGAAGAAAAAGAGGAGGCATGGCTGCAGCAGCACGTGTGCGTGCTTCTCATACCGTCCAGAATGATGGGCAGCTAATGGAAAACCTTAAAATGGGTACCAGGAATGTCCCCGAGCTGAAGGTCAGAGCTCCCTGTGGCACCAGACACGTCTCTGTGTGTTCGCCGAGACGCTTCACTGTGCACTTTTCTCATCAACGTGCCTGATAAAGATCTGAGCATTCCCACAGAGAAAAATGGTGCTTGTGCGCTGCTCCAACTTTCTTTTTCCCAAACTGCTATTGCTGACCAGGATGTAGAGAGAGAAATAAACTCGCCATGTGGCTTAAGACTTAATACTGTCTCCTTTCGCAGCTCTGTTTGTTTTCAAGGCACATGCACACACACACGCACACGCGCACACACACACACACATACAAAGAGGGAAGCAACTTAACCAGCAGTACAATCTTTCTCTATTCAAAAAAAAAAAAAAAAAAGAAAAAGTGCTTATGAAAAAAAGGGAGCCAGAGCTCAATTGCCTGACAGTGCAGTTTTTTTTTGCTTGTGTTGGGAAATTTGTCATCACACTCCGACTTACTACCTGAAATGGGAAAAACGTGTCGACGCCAGGAGTTTTTCTTGCCTTTAATAACACACTTGTTTGACAAAACGCACACACACGCACACAGACTTTTAACTTGCAGAAAAGTGTGAAGATTGTTGTTATTTTCCTCCTTCCCTGTGTTTTCTCCTTCTCCGTCTGTTATCATGTTTATTTCACGCTCTGCATACCTTCTTGTTAATGTCTTCCCTATTTTCTTTCTGCTCCTGCACGCGCTCCCGGCTCAGATGGGTGTCCTCTTCTCAGCTTCCCGGGCTCTCGCTCCCTCTCTCCATGGTCCTGCTTCTCCACCCTGAGCATCTTCTCTATTCACAGGTTGCCATTATCTCTGATCTGGCTCCTAATTCTCAATTAGCCTCCACACAGTGCCCGTCGTTAATTATTTACCAACTCCCTCAACACCCTCGGCCAGCTTCAGATCAGCCAGCTTAAGCGCTGCTTTGTTTTGGTCTCTCTCTCTCTCTCTTTTTTTTTTTTTTTCTCTTAGCAGAAGCAAGGTGGGACCGCAGCCAGCAGCTGTGTTTTTGTAGCTCTCTGAGGTTTTAAACTCACGCTTTCCACATTATGCTGCCTTTGTGTCTCTCCATCCTCGTTCCCTCTGTGTCCTGCTGCGTGTCTTCGCCGCCTCACTCGGATGCCATCCTTTGTGATTTCAGTTATTGCTCAGAGAGTTGCCTGAGGGAGATGGCGCAGTTAAAGCAGCTGTTATGGCAGGATAATTCAATAAACACTGCATCTCAAAACGACTTGTGACTCTCGCGATCTGTTCTTGATCATCCCCTGAACGCTGTGTTGTTTATGTGCGAGCACACCCACTCGTCTCCCTCCCCGGTGGCTTTTGGAGCATCTGATCTGGACGTTTATCCCCCCCACCCCCCGCACGTCTGAGCAGCTCGCTAAATCGAAAGTCTCTTTCTAAGAAATTCGTCTGTGTGGGGAAGCAGTGACCAGAGCAGAAGGTTCTTTAAAGCAAGATTAATTAGAGCGCCGTCTGAATCAACAACACACACACACATAAGCTCAGAGTTCATTATCCTGTTAGTCTGCATTACATGAAGAGAAAGGAGTCTTGTGCTCTTCCCTCTGCTCTTTAATCTGTCTTTATAAGCTTCATATTTGCCACTCTGACCTCCTGCCACACCTTCGCTTTTCGTAGCATCCCGATTTGCTAACAAGGGTGGATGTCAGAGATTATTTGAACTTTGTAGCTAATTCCAATCGTAGATTTCTCAAAACTTTTACCATTTCCTATTTCAGCCAATTTCTTTGTATCTTTAAGGACGTTTTCGCACCTGATAGTCTGTTAGACTCGATTTGAACCCAAAATTGTAACGTTTGTTACATTTTCAGATGGTGCAAGTCCCTTTCATACTGCATTGTGTCAAACAAACTAAACTCTTCCCCCCTTTGCCTGTGGTGGCGGTGCATCAAGAACTACTCAAGGAAACAACACAAAAACCACTGAAGAAGACATGAGAATAACTTCCTTCTTCACTAAATTATGTAAACAATAATGGATTAATATCAGATTTTAGTGGTTGTAGGATTTCTCTTTTGTCTTTGGCAAATTTCTCCCCCTGTTATTAGACTCTCACGTTTCTTTTGGATGTATTTACCCAGAATGCCTTGTGCTACAGTCACTTCCTGCTTTTGGAGCGGTCTCTGGTCAGCGTGGTTTTGGATACAAACCACGCCAGCGTTCACTTCAACCGAACTGAGTTTGTAGGTGAACCATAGTTCACTCCTCTGGTCCACTTTAGAGTTTGATTACGCATTCACACCTCCCCAAGCGAACCAGACTTTCTTGGCAAAAGAACTGGAGTTCGATTAAAGTGGACTAAACAGGACTGGTGTGAATGCATCTTAAGACTCCTAATATACATTATTTATAATTGGACCAGAGGTGATGTCACACTGTGTGTATGACAGAGTCGTCACTATAGAACAGGGTTAAACTAACATTTTAAAACAAAAAGCTCTTTCACAAAAATGGTATTTGGACTCCAAATTCCATTTGTAGTCGGGACATGGAAATCCTGACTTCCAAGATGGGAAAATAAACTGGAATGCCTCACCCTACTGGTTTCTGTGCAGCTCAGTTATTACTACTGTTCATGCCGTAACACTGTTACCCAGTATAGATAGAACAATAAAGGCTTTCCGACTCTTAACGAAAGGAACAATTGAAATGCAGTAAAGTGGAAAGTTACTCCGACTTCCCAGTTACAAGGTCCATTATAAAGTGTAGAGCATTCCTTGTCACTAGCAAACTTTAGCTGAGTCATGGTGAAGTGTGATGAAACAGAAAAGATTCCCTGACTTTAGCCAAGGGTATTTCCTTCTGGAGCAGCGATGTGTAGCAGAGGATAAAACTGATAAGATGTCAGCTATGTGTTTACCCCTCCAGAGTGGGAGAAGTTCAACGCTCATTACCAGTGTAATGTTGAATATCAACTCTGCTGAGACCCACTCCAAGTCGTCTTTGGCTGGATTTTTGCAACCTTACAAGTGCAATATAATGTCGTCTTGTTCTGTAATCTGAATGGCCAGAGGCAGCTCAGAGCGGGACTCATCTTTGTGGGCTGATGATGGAACTGTTTTGTGAAAAGGGCTTAAAAAATGGAATTGATAAATCTGTCATATAACGTCTTAGCACAGTTAGCTTGGCTTGAATTATTGAAACAATAGTCTTTCTGTGTGGATACTGTAGAGATTGTAAACTCTTAAATAAATTTTTTGTTTTTTAGAGCTCAAAGGAACTTAATTACATGTCTATTGCGCTTAGTTAGGCCTTCCTGTTGTCTTCTAAAAGTCTCTCTCTCTTGTTCTCTTGCAGCCTGAGTGCACTAAAATTCTTCTGCATGAAGTAAGAACAGTTTCCTTCAAAACATATTTGTACACATTTTGTTCCTTCAAACACCTCGCAGAAACTATAAATCCTCTCCTTCACTCAATAACAACTTTCACACTGAAGAGTGTCTGGTTGATCTGGTACCACTTTGGAATTAAGACTTTAGTTTTGAGTTAGTTTTTTTTTTTTTTTAATGCCAGTTTATTGTTGTGTTTCTTTTTGATGAAGCTGACGGTCTCATGTCCGATGGATCAAAACCTTTCTGATTTGAAGTTGCGATCGCTGCTGAGTTCAGTTTTTCTTTCTTTTTTAATATCGCAGACTCCAACCCCCCTCCATCCCTCCATCCCTCCATCCCTCTCTCCTCTGCCTCCCCGTACTCAACAGCTAAGCTCCTACAAATGTGTTGAGGATGCATTTTCACCCAAACGCTTTCCCACCCCATCCTCTTCCCTCCCCACCATCCCACTCCTCCTCTCCACCTCTGTCCTCCTCCTCCTCCTCCTCCCTGCTCGCTCTTCTCTTTTTCTTCTCTTCTTTCTCCCTTGTCATTTGCACCCCCCACCCTGTCTTCCCTCCGTACTCAGCATTTTTCCCAACTGTGGGTGTGATGTCTCTGTGTAACGCTAATCAGCTCTGGAGACGTCAGCATTCTTTCAGTCCTCTACCAACAGCACCCCACTCCTCCTCTTCCTCATCTCTTCTTTTCTCCCTCTGTCCTCATCTGCTCCCTCCCCACCCCCCACACTCACACCTTAATGTCTTTCCAGTTTTTCACCTGTTTTTTTTCCTCCTCCTCCTTCCAGATTTTTCTTTTCTTGTCTATAAGCCATATTTTGCTCATCTCTAACACTTTTCACCTTTTCACCCATCCCCGCCTCTGGGTCCCATCCTCGGGGTGTGTGTGCGCGCGTGTGTGTGTGTGTGTCGTCTCTCCACTGTAACAGTAAGCAGCTCTACTCTTGAGTTGTCAGCGCTCTTTAAGTTGCGCCATAAAAATACAGCCTGCCACAGCAAAAAGCCTGTCTGTTGTAGCAACAGCGGCTGTGGCATTGACCGCTCTGCAACGATCACCCCACAACCATTATGGGAAGGACACCCCGAGACTGTGTGTGTAGGTGTGTGTGCATATATGCAGTATATCTATTTGTGTGTGCGTTTTACCATTTCTCCAGCAAGTTCTACGATGTGAGAACCCACTGCTCCAAGAAGGAGTGCTGTTTTTGGGCTAGCGGTTACGTTTAGGACTAAGATGTTAACTGGGTTTATGTTTAGGGTTTGGGGATGTACTGGTGATGATTAGGTTCAGGGTCAGGGTTAGGATTAGGCTGCAGAAATGAATCAGAAATGAGTGCAAGTCAATGAAAAGTCCTTGTGAGGATCGAAAGCTATAATGTGTGTTTGTGCACGGATTCGTACGATTAATGGGATTGCCTTTACTCTACACATAATCGTTAACCTGGGTTACCTCCATGTGGTCTAGTGGTTTAGTAGTGTGAATTTGAACACATTTTTTTGTGTTAAGACAGTTTTATTATGTTTTTTTTAATGGAAGTAGTAAAAAACTAAAGTGTTATTTTCCTTCATAATACCATTGGCGAGTCACATTTGCATAAATTAGCCACAGTTGATTTAGATAATAGTTGTTATGAAGCTGAAACATGCAGTGAATGATGTCAGCATGTTTTAATACGGTCCCATACTTCAGATTTTCTTAATATCACGCAGCTCTAATTACGAGAACTTCTGGACTGCAGCAGAATTACATATTAATTATTCACCTCTATCACTTCGTATGCTTTGTTTCTTATTATTTATCTTTAGGAATGGCATATTTTCCATTTTAGTTTACTGAGAAAAACTGCTGAACTTTTATTGTGTCTTAAACTAAGTTTAATTTCACAAAACAGGGAGCACTTTCGGACAACTCGGTTGCTTTATT
Organism: Poeciliopsis turrubarensis; assembly: GCA_010277015.1. Classification (NCBI taxonomy): domain Eukaryota; kingdom Metazoa; phylum Chordata; class Actinopteri; order Cyprinodontiformes; family Poeciliidae; genus Poeciliopsis; species Poeciliopsis turrubarensis. Next base: position 6,625,541 of record VMRN01000013.1, read on the forward strand.
TTTGTTTCACTGACTGACGACTGGCCAAATAATAATTTTGTGGATTTTAAGACATAACCATTTGCTGGGAGTCAGAAACGGGATAAAATCCTACAGGACAACAATCAAAAGCGATTGCTGTGCTGTAGCACAATCTCAGCTACTTAAGGAGGCAGACTGTCATCTTAAACATTAAATATTTATTTACAGTGAATAAAAAGACATGTAACCTTTTTTTCCACTGACATTAAATCAGGCTAAACCTTTTATGGTTTGAATAAATAAGGATTACTAAAATTATTTGTACTTCCAAAATGTCAGAACAAAGAGAGACATTATTATTAGTAGTAGATGTAGTAGTACTAGTAATAGTATTGTTATTAGTGTTAGTAATAGTAATAGTCTTTCTTCAAGCTCAGTTCCAGTTGCTATTTTAGCATTTGGTCAGCCGATAAACCGGCCACGCTCCGATTTCCTTAACTTCAGGAGATCGGTGATCGGCCGATACTTAAATGTGAAACCTGTCTTATCCACTGACCTTATCTTCCTGGCCAAAGGTCTAAATATCAGCCTCTGTCGTTTTCTGCTCTGCAGTGAGAGGTTTGACCGACATACCAGCCCACCAGGTCATGTCTGCATGTTTGCACTTAACAATAGTCACCCCACTTTTGCCAACTCAGTGACTTTCTTGGTATATTTAGCAACATTTCCGGAAAAAAAAAAAATCGGAATTAGCAGGTGGAGATTTGTAAAGATCGGCCAGGAAACTGCAATCTGTGCACCGGTGTAAACATTGCTTCCATCTTATTTTATTTTATGAACTGAACAAACTAAACAATACAAGGAAAAAAGACCCTTTTTCAACACTGTTGTTGTGAAATAGCCTTCTTAATATGAATCAGAACTACTGAGTGACCACAGATGGAAACAATCAAAACTGTTTCATGTTTATAAGTCATTATTGCACCATTTACAATATTTCAACCTCTACTTCTGCTGATTGTTACCATCAGGGCCGACAACCTAACACCTTACAAACGCAGCAGCTGTGAACACTGCGATCAACAAATATCTCCTTGAGAGTGTTGGGCTGTAATTATGCAAAAAGCCCTGTAGATGTAAAACTATTAATTGCTACTGTTTTGTATTTAAATTTATTTCAATACTATATTTTTCCATTTCCAGGTGTGATTTTGCCCGACCACCCACTGCCTTTCAAACAAATTCCCTCTGTGCTCCTGAGCTGTTGGCAGGTGAAACGTTACAAACACACCTGTCTCCATTGTTCTGCATATTTAAGCTGTCTCAGTGTCTCCTCTTGTATTCACTAACTCTATGATGTTGACACTCGGGCTCTGAGGGAACCGTGCCAGCTGCTTTTTGTTCGTCTTCCTGGCAGTGTTGTGTTAAGGCAGTGACAGTAGGATCTAGCTCCACAGTCAGTTCAGATCCAAGCAACAACACTCTGTTGTCACGTTAAAACACCCGTTTGAAAAGTAACTCTAATTATTATGCCAACGTGAGGGATCGAACCTCTGACGCGTGCGAGAGCTCAAAGTTTCTCCACATCTGTCGGCTTCTTCTCCAAAACGCTAAAACTGCGTGTTTGAGCGCTGCCGACCATTTTACATGTGTGTGCTTTATTAGACCCCGCTGGCATGGCGGCGGGATAATGTGCACGATCTTGGCAGCAGGCTTTTTGTTTCTGTGTCGATGGAGGGTGGGTGTTGGGTGTTTGGGGGGGGAGAGCTCGACACAGGGGAAATAAACCAGCGCTTGCCAGGAAATCGGCCTCCTTTGCAGCCCCCCCACCCCGCCTGTCTTCTCTCACCGCCCCCACCACCGGCAGCCACCCTCGGCCTCCCTGCCTTTGATGCAGCCATTGTGCGAAGATGCACCTCCAGCTGCAGGAGGCTGCATCACAATAAAACTTCAGGCTGCAGCAGCGCGTGTGGAAGCCCTCCAGTTGTTGAAAACAGTCGCCACGTGTTACTTGAGTTGTCCCGACTCGTTAAGGGGAAGTTTGAGTTGTTCCAAGATAAATAGAATAAAAGCAGGAGGATTGAATGAAGCCTCCTATGGCATTTGCTTTATTCCCACAGCCTTAAACGTGTCATGCAGTCGTAAACAGAATTTTAAAAATTGCTGTGCATTGACATATTTAGTGCGTGTGCGCTTAATGAGCTGCTACATTTTTTTTTTCTTTGATCTGCAGCTATTTATAAATGGAGGATCTGTGGTACCCTCACAGACAGACAGAGGTGCATTGTGGGGGAGGCGCACTGCCACACAATTGGCTCCGTGCCTTTTTGATACAAAAGAATGAAGAAGACATGTGGCCTCGTGTCGTATAAACCCATCGCTTCCTCTGAAGGGGGAGCTTTTTTTTGTTGTTCAGACTCGTGGCTTTGCTTGTTTATTTGATTTAATAATCTTTTACTTTCACTGTAGGCATGGCCCTGTGTGACATTCTCACTGTGGAGCTTTGACGAGAAATGCACAAGCAAATAGTACTGAAATAACACACCAGTACAAAGCTTTGTTTCAAAAATGTATGTTTAGAAGCATCTTAAATGAACAAATTTTAGTTACTTACTTATTCACTTTGTCTTCTGTTATGGACTGATAGGAGTTTTTAGTTACAAGTAAAAAAAAAATTCCTCTGTTTGATGACATTTACATTGTGATGTTTTCTTGACTACTGATGCAAAAACAATAAATCGTTATCTATAATAATGTAATTGCTCATTTTATTTTGGTTTATATATTTAGGAATAAAATAAAATGAAACTCCTCTAAACTTGGTGTTTTAGTTCTCGAGTGAATGTGTTGATTGTGCCAAATATTCTATTGCGTGAATCGCTAGATATGATACTGCATACTGATACTGGATACTGCAGCTATCCGAGATTATATTAGCTGAGTAATTAGTCAGACTGTCTGCTCAGGTAGCCAAGCAGCAGCCAGCTGCCTTACGGGATATTTTTGAATGTTTTTTTTTTTTTTTATGTGAGATTCAGTAGCGATTTCCTTAACCTGTAGAAGAAAAAAAACACATCATTTATGGAAACGTGAATAAATCCTCAGAGCAGTTTATCACATGGACCTCCAGTTTTCTCTGATTTATGAGATTTAAAGCAACTAAAACTCAAATTACTGCTGCTGGAAGTGCAGTAATTAGAGTTGTCGTCTAATTTGAACAATGTCACCAACGTTACGCTGGTTGATCCCGATTTGAACTTCAAGACCTGAAAAGGTTTTGCTTTGCCATCAAGATCCTGCAACTTTTTCCACAATCTGTTCCAACTTGACTTTCTGGTGATAAAAATGGAGATAATAATAAAAATAAAAAAAACTGTTTAAAAAAATCTGCAGATTTTTGAACAACATGACTTTGGAGCCCTGCATTGACATGCCTAAACAGGACAGCAATTTTAATGGATTGCTTCGATCCGTTTCACTTCATTGACCGTGTTTCCATTGAAACCTCAGATAGGAGCTGAACGAGTTAATGACTGGCTGCGCAGGGTAAACATGATGACACCTCTCCATTTCTGGTAAGGAGACAGTGACTGAAAACGTCTCTTAGAAAACCTGCCACACATAGCTCGGCAACTGTAGTAATAAAACAACGTTATCGTAATAAAGGTGACAAGTGGCACTCCTTTGGTTTCCACATCACTGTCAGTTTTTTTTTTTTTTTTTTTTTTGTATGACTAAGGATGTTTCCAAATCCATGAACTGAGCATGGTGCAGCAGTAGGTGAGGGAGGGGCAGCGCTGCTTTGCTTTAAACTCCAACAGCTGGAGAAAACTTAGCTCGTTGCTGCACCTTCTCTGGGACTTTATAACGACAGATTTAAACCTTTAGGGCGATATGACGTAACTTTTTTTTCATCGTTCTGAAAACCTTGATATGCCTTGATAGCAGAACGTCCCGCTAAAGCTTCGACTGCTAAAGGTGCCTCCTGCATCTGATACAACTTGGCCGTCTGCCCGACTCTACTCTCCCTCTCCAGATTCTCCGTCGCTCGTCTGCTGCTTTGGCCCACTGGTCCGATTTCAAAAAAAGGTGTTAAACAGTCATCAAAGCCATGCAGGCGTGGGTGGAGGCCACATAAAGTGTCAGCGGAGAGGGCAGAGTGTGGAGGCTGGGAGAGGGAAAAAGGGGCAGGTTGGGTCGAGATCAGCAATCTGCTGAGTCATCATGACTGGTCTCATGATGATCTCGCAGCAGCAGCAACAACAATAGCCTCTCTTTATCTCAGGCACACACACCGAGGTCTGAGAGATGAGAAGAGGCCAGCGCACACACAAAGCTTGTCATTGAGAGCCTGTGGAGACGCTCTTCGCTGGAGCACTGAGCTCCAAGGTCTGATCTCATCTGTTGCACTTCCACGCTCGCTCTTTGTTGACCTCTGATTCACACTTCTGTCTCCATCCTTTTGTTCCTTGTTTGCACTTTGGAACAAAAGCAAATATATTATTTCATCTGATGGGAGTTTACTTCTTCCTTTTTTTTTTCTTTTTTTTAATCCGCCGTAGGTATCTGAGGTATTCACACCCCATCATAATTTTTTTTCTTTCCCTCACAATTTTAGTGCACCCTATCAGGGTTTTTAATTATGTGATGGAGCCACACAAAGTAATGCCTGATTTTAAAGTGGAAGGAACACCATGCAGGATTTTCAAAAGCTTTTACAAATGAAAAATCTGAAACGCGTGCCATGAGTTTGTAGTTGTAATTTTATCTTGATCCACCTGGTCCCGGGGATCTGCAAGTTTCAGCTTTATAAGATCTTTCTTTTTTTTTTTTTTAATTAATTTTAAGATTGAAAAAACTGTATTTAAAAGGGAAGGTTGGGGGAACTTGCTGCATCACAATCAAGCACAGCAATAACTGTGATCCAGGGTTTATGCATGTGGTTCTCAATAGTCTTAACCCCTGTAGTGCCTAGCTTAAAACGTTTCTTGCATCTAGCCTGGTAATGGTTGGCAGCAGAAGTCACTCACTGGGGAAAATGAGTGTCGTCCAGTGATCTGGTAAATAATTTGCACTTAGCCATGATGCCAGAAAGCTAGCTAACTAGCAAGGGTATACTATCAGCTAGTTAGCGGTAGCTTCAACCACCTCGAGTCACAGAGCGCAATGAAGCTTGGGCCACTCAAACTTTTGCCTGACAAAAAAGTTCCACAAGCAAAACACCACATCAAATAGTCACGCACTCCACAAATTGGAGCAAATATGTAGCAGAAGGTTCTCAGACTAGATGAGACCAAATCAATGCACTGAACATAACCCTGAACACAAACCCCCCACTGTGAAACATGGCAGTGGCTGCATCCTGCTCTGGGACACATTTCCAGAAATGTGATGAGGAGCATCTTCATCCAGAAACGCTTCCTGGATGGATTCATAACCATAAAAAGGACAATGATGAAAACCTATTTGGGCTCCAAAAGACTTCAGGTTGGGATGGAAGTTCACCTTCCAGCAGGAAAACAACCCTAAACAAACAGCTAAAGCTTCTCTGATGTTTTCATGTGTTGGAGTGGCTCAGTCAAAGTCCAGGCCGATAGCCAATTGAGAAAACGTGGGACAGTTTGGAAATCTACGTTCACAGATGCGCTCCATCCAGTCTGTCTGAACTTGAGCTGTTTAACAGAGAAAAATGAGCAAACATCTCAGTTTTAAACCACGAGGGCTCAACACAACATTTTTTTTTATCGGGTTTGTCGTTAAAGAAAAAGTTAAAAATCATGCCTCTTTAATAGCTGGTTGCTCAATTATGCACCATGTTGTGTTGCTCCATCAAATAAAATCCTGGTTAAAAACATTTTGTTGTTCCACACGGTAAAGTTTGAGCGGTTTGAACACTTCTCTGTGTTGCTCTCTTTATCTGTTGAGACGGTCTGTCTTTATATTGAGACAGGACTGTAACAGTTAGCTTCCCTCTGGAGTCCTTCCTACAAACTTCACCACTTCCTCTTGTTTCTTGCTCGTTTCATCGCTATTGGCCTCCAGCCAGCCAATGAGAGTTTGAGAGTGCAAAGGTAGTGGGCACTGTGAGTGAAACCACAAGGAAACAGGAAGTCAGGGAAATTCTAAGAAGCGTTTGTCACTTTCACTCATGCAGTCTTATACAGATGCAAAAAGTCTGTGCCATGCTCCCACATCAGGGCCAGAATGCTCGGTTTTGCTTAATATCTCCTTTTTCTCTGGTGGGTATTAATCTGTGATAAATATTGATTCCATCGGGGAGGGGGTGAAATGTGGTTTCTCTTGTTTTATGCTTCTTATGCTTTATGCTCTCCTGTGTTCTCCAAAGGTTTGCGCAGAAGAGCAGGGCTCTTGTGGCATGACGACGACTAACAAAGGAAATAAAGCCTTAAAGGTAAACGAAAGTAACGTTTTCATGTGTGTCCCACCCAGTTCTCAGCGTTGCGCTTGGTTTGATTTTGGTTTTTCACCGCCCTCGTGTTTCCTCCAGGTGAAGCGTGAGCCGGGCGAAAATGGCACCAGCCTCACGGACGAGGAGCTGGTGACCATGTCCGTGCGGGAGCTGAACCAGCACCTCCGGGGGCTCTCCAAGGAAGAGATTCTGCAGCTAAAACAGAGGAGACGCACCCTGAAGAACCGAGGCTACGCCGCCAGCTGCCGGGTCAAGCGGGTCACCCAGAAGGAGGAGCTGGAGAAGCAGAAGGCGCAGCTGCAGCAGGAGGTGGACAAACTGGCCAACGAGAACGCGTCCATGCGCATCGAGCTGGACGCCCTGCGGTCCAAGTACGAAGCCTTGCAGACCTTCGCCAGGACTGTGGCGCGGAGCCCCACCGTCGGGGTCGGGGTGAGGGCCGGGGGCGGCGGGGGCGGAGGGGTGCCGTCGTCGGTCATCGGCCCGCTCATACCGGGGAAGGTGGCGACGGCGACGAGTGTCATCACGATAGTCAAGTCAAAGACGGACGCGCGGTCTTGAGGGGAAGAAGGCTGGAGGAGGGTGTGACAGGATGGAGCTCAGCCGCATCAGAGTAAGCCTCCCTCTCTATCGCCCCCCTCTCCTCCACCTGCACCGACCCCCAGCAGCTGGGTGGCACCACCCGGACCACCCTGACGCGTTCCCATCGTCCGTCTCAGATCAGTGCAGATGAAGGACAGGATGGAGGCAGAGGACGGTTTACTGGCTCACAAAGAAGCTTCCGGACAGAGTTTGATCATCCAGAACTGGATGAACACACAGAGTCCCTTTTGGCTAAAATGTGGATTACGAATGTCAGAGAATTGGAGAACTTGATCTACAGTCACGTATTTAAATCTGAAAGTGATCACTTTTTGAAAACACTAGAAAAACCTGGGGGGGATTGCGATTGAATCATGTCAAGTTTCTAGTGTTGAGTTTAAATAAAAAGGCTGAAATCTGAAACAGAGATGCACCTACCAGGCTTTTCCTGGCAATATGATTTCTGGTTTTGAAAGATTGTGATTTTTTTTTTTTTTTTTTTTTTTTTTTGCTGCAGGTTCATTAATAGACTTTTTGGATCCAGATTAAAATCAAAAGTATTAAAAAATGACCCCTATTTATGCATCACAGCATATGTTGCTAGTCTCTATCTGATTATTAAAATCCCCTGAAAGGCAGTCAAATTCATGCAACTAATTGAAAATCGTTGGAGTTGATAGATCTGATGCATTTAAAAAGTACAGACGAAAATCTGTGTTTTTGGTATTTAACCTGCAGATTTCGAATCAGAGCCAATCAAGTTATAAACTGGCCAATTCAGATCTCTAACCGTGTTGGTTTGGTGCATCTTTGATTAAAAATAAGGTACATCAATTGAAAACCCCAAGCTATACAGCAGCTATGTCTGAGAATAATTATACATATAAAAAAGCGACGTGCTGATTTCAGTGACTGCACCGAAGCCCCGTCTTGTTTCACCCAAGAACTTTTGCAGAAAAGTACTAATGGAAAAATCTATAATATACGATGGTGGTAACTGTATTTCTACTGTTTTGTACCGTGTTGTCATTCACATGAGGTCCAAGGTGTATTCTCTGTGTGTGAAATGTTATATATCAGGAATTCTGTGAAATTCTGTGGCGAGTGTTTGTTCTGGTATCGCTATGTTTAGTTAGCTGTGTTCTTTTCTATGGTCTCTCACTCTTTCTCCCTCCTGTTTTCCTTTTCTCAAGAGCAAGTGGCTTCCAGTATTACATGTTGTACTTCCAAGACTTGTCAGTGGGACGAGGATGCTGCAAAGCGATTCGTACTTAACAAAAACATAGAAAGAGACAAATGCACAATATCCTGTTGAAGAAAATGTGAAAATATCTTTGGTTTGTGAGAGTTTCTAGAAAATATGTTTGACGCAGAAAAAGATTGGAAGGGCAAGTGCCTTGGTCTTATAATGATGTGCACCAAGAAGAAAGTCAAGAGGAACTGAGGGAGTCAATGCAGATATAAAGCTGTACTTAATGGCTTAAATGCTGACCAATCAGAAATCAGCCAGTACTTACAGGTCGGGACGCATTTATTGGCTCTCCTGGTAAAAATGTGTAAAGACAATTTTTGTTGAAGTAGCATAATCTCAAACTTATAAGAATTAGTGAGAGGGGATGAAACTCAACAAGACGGCCCTGTCGCTTTAATTCATTTCCCTCTGTGTGTGGGGAATTTTAACTGGAAATTCAAAGATTTCCGTTTTTTGTGGGGTAAAAAAAAACCCGATCCATTTCTATTAGCCATGTTAATGTTGCCACCACATGCAATAAGTCTTTCAAGTTTAAGTTTTACTCTTCAAGAAATGCATCAAAAGTGGCATCATTGGGTCACCAAGTATCCATGGCAACCATTGGACACTTTCCGCCTCTACGTGCGGAGTTTATTGAACCCAACTGGGAGTTTAACTGGAACCACTGGAAAGATTAACGTGAGATTGATCTTTCCAGCAAGAATTGTTTGAAGAGAAGAAAATCTGTCCTATTGGCAAAAACCGGGCTGTGCAAAGCATCAACAGCAGGGTTATCAATAATTGTGACCCATTAGGTGTTCAAAACAATTATTTATTAACAGTTCTTTTTTTTTTTTTTTCTGTACTGGATGGATGCTCTGAAATTACAAGTCGGATTATGTTTTTTCCCAGTCAGAGATTAATCTGCCGCAATAAAAATTGAGCTCATTTCATTCATGTGAAATTAATGAATAAATACATCAAATACTCATTTCCATCGAGTCACATTAAGTTGATGTCGACACGTAATAATCTGCTGACGCATCTTTACCAGGAACACCAATAATTGTGGCTGGCACTTTGGTTTGCTGTGCGCTGCTTGAGCCTTGCTGTCGTCACCAGAATCACATATTAATAAGACTCATTAATGGCGACTGTCAGGTTAATTAAAAACAGGCTTACTCCTACTTAGCTTTCACCAGGATGGTCAGATCTGAGGAGGTCGGCTGGCTTGTTGAATGAGCTTTTCATGTTCTCTTCCAGTCAAACTACCAGGTTGTTGTTTTTTTTCTCCCGGGCGTTTACCGGGAGAAACGCCCGTCGTCCTCCGTGGTGTTCTGTACTCAAAGAGTCTATGTATAGTGGAGTCTGTAATTTTATAAAGACAAATTATCTTTGCATTGTTTGTAACGACTTGTACAAAAAAAAAAAAAAAAAAAGAAGAAGAAAAAAAAAAGTATCACAAAAATCCGTTTGATATACAGTAATCTCTCTATTTTGCAATTGTACCAAAAGTGGCTTAACTACTGAATAGCTTTGTTTATTTTTTCCTCTAGTGATTAGGCACGTGTGTGTAACGGTGGACTAGCGTGTGGCGTGCTGTGTCGGTATGTAACGAGGTGACTTCTAGCTATGTCATTGGTTATGATTTTGACCTGTTTTAGATTTCAGCCCAAACGTGGACGATGACGTTGTGTGTATCTGCACTCTTTCTCTGATCGTGTACCCTTTGACCCTTTGACTGCACTGACAACGAGTGAATTTGAACAAGTTCGCTTGTTTAGGAGATTTCTTGCTAAACAAGCAGAAATCTGGGGCTGTTTCTGTTTTTGGCCAGTTGCTATGTTCAGGTCCTGTTGCTTTTGGGATGAAAATACACAAGAGGCTTTAATAATATTGTCTCTTCAAGTTAAGCTTGCAGAAAAGTGAAACTTGGTGATAGGGGCTCTCTGGCTGCTTCACTCACTCCTTCAGTAAGTTATTTTTGTACTGTGTGAATAGGGCACTCTGTTTTTCTCTGTATATTTTATGTATATTTAATGTCGTTCTTGTGTTAGCTTTTGAAGATCTTCTGGAAGTGTCAGGGAAGTTAAATGATATTTGTAAGTGTATATGGTGTTTTATAAAGTAAACAAAAAAAAAACTATATTCTGCTATTTAATGGTTTGTCTATCAGGGTGAGGTTGACCTTTTTAACCTGGTTTTAAAGATTTCTTTCAACGTTATGCAAACAACTTTCTGAGTTTCAAACCATCAGGCTTCAGTGGCCAAATCCAATTTCCAATATTTTTGTGTTCCTACGTGCAAATTGTTGCTGTTGTTTTGTTTTGATTTGTTTAGTCAGGACTGGACAGCATAAAGACTCAACTGGGTTTATAGAAAAAAAACAAGGAAATTTAAGGGATTTATAGATTATTGTCATTCATTATTCAAATCATTTCTCCCTAACCTTTTTCTGATGTCTGCTAAAACCAAAAAGTGCATCAAGTGTCTCAACCAATTCCACTTTGATATGATAATGAAATCAAAATAATTTAAAGATTATAACCGGTTTTAAATATTAGAGATGCACCGATCAGGCTTCAGTTTCAATTTTTTGTTGAAAATTTTGAGGAGATTTTTGTATGTGTGTGTGTTTTGTTTTTGCTGATTTGGAGGGATTTTTTTGAACTGCAACATAACATAACATGAACTGTAACATTGACTTCACAGAAAACAAAAGGGTTAGTCATTCACCACAGCATATATGTCCCCAACTCTTATCAAAACTTAATCAGAAAACCTGTTTGGTCTTAGTACAGTTAAGGTATTAAGAAAAGGTGGGGATTTTAAGTGTTGATGGATTCAGCAAACAGGAAAAACTATTTTCTCCCAATTTTTTAACAACCAAATAAACGAGTGAAGGAGAAACCGACTGATTGGTGCGTTTCCAACGATGATGCGTCCTCTGAACTGCTACGACTCCCTGCAGAAAGGTTAGCGAGCGTGGCACCACCTCTCAATTTAATTGTAAATTTAATTTAAACGGTGAGCAAAAACTTAGCAGCTTCTACAGAATTTTAACAGTTTTTTTTTTTTTTTAACTATTTGCTCTGTGCTGAAATGGCTCCAAATTTTATTGGATTGAACCGTAACCTATTCAGAGGATTTCAGCTACATCCAGATTTCAACATCATTCTTGAATTTTCATTGAAAGAAAAAAAGAAAATCCCTAGCATATATCAGCTCAGTGAGTGACAACCTGTGTTCTGCCTGTCGATCTGATGTATTCCGTTGTTTTTCTGTTAAACGGTGAGATTTCTGTTTTCCACTGGAGAATTTACTGCTGTCTGTGCCTCTTGTCAACCTGCGTTTCATCCCACTCTGTCGTCAGCTTGTGAAGGATCCGGTCTGTACGAGCATGAATGTGTTAAACCGAAACTTATTATGCAAATGGTGTAGGGTAAAATTAAAACTCCTGCCTCAGAGGAGGAGTGACGCTATCATGCCTGTGTTTTTTTTTTTTTGTTTTTTTTTTTGTCTAGTTGTTTGTTTTATAATTGCAGGTGCAATGTGATGTGACGAGGTTAAAAAGCATTTTGTAAGCGATAATGAAAACCGGTGTGGGTTTGTCTTTGTTTAATCGGCGTCTTCTCAGTTTTCCCTAAAAGTTGACTGTGACGCTTGTGATGATAAAATCTCTTTAATTTCTTTCCAAATGAGAGGATGGCATAAAATAAGCTTTGACACGTGGCTCCCTTCACATCTATTGGCACAACTGGTAAAAATATGTGAAAGGAAAAACAACAATGATCTAATCTCATTTCTCAAAATGAGATTAGATCATTTGATCTGAGTACCTTAAGTAAAGGAACCTCCGCTGGGAATCACTGCCTTCCTGTTACCTTGGGTCATAAACATGGTGTGATTCTTTTTATCCATGCTTCAAAATAGGAAAGACAAGAAAACATGGCATTTAAAAAGGGAAAGCATGCCTATAAATCAGAAAATGTTTAATAGAAAAGGGACACCCGTCCAAGTCTAAAGTCAGAGAATAAATTTTCTGTGAAAAAGTTTTTGCACCCAATTTAATTAGCCACAGCCGGGGCCGATTACTGCCGGACTTGTACAAGCAGAAAAATAAACCGATCTCAAGATCTCAAAAAGAAGCATATCATACCCCGAAATAAGACAGAAAACTTAAAAGGCCAGATATGAGACAAAGTCTTTGACATCTCTCTGTCTGGAAAGCGTCCTAAAACCCCAAACCAAAGCACTCCAGCAAGTCCCCCTCTGAACAGTTCAAAACCAACCAAGTGAATGTTTTGAAGTGGCCTAGTCAAAGTCCAGTCTTGAGTCACTGAGACGCTGTTGGTCGACCGAGACCGTTCATGGATACACCACGCATGACCCAACCTCTTGTCAGCTTGAGAGTGTAATTTTTTTTGCAAACTTGTTTACATTTATTTAATGATCTGAAACATTTGGTTCCAAACCCAAATGTTAGAGCCATAAATAGGAAATATTTAAGTTATTTGTGTTCTGGTTTGTTTGTTTATTTCATCATATTTAGTTAAGAAGATTGATATTTGTTCAGGCCATTTTTATTGTGAAATTTAGTTTTATTTTGAAAGACGTACTTCCTGTCGGGCCGTATATTGTATTAAAAAAAAAAAATCAATGACGGATTGCATAGACAAGGAACGAAATACCGAGACACGGCAATACAGTTTTTGACCGTGTAGGCTGTGTATTTATTTTTTATTTTTTGTAAAAAAAGAAAAAAAAAAAAAAAGGAATTGTAAAACTGATTTATCGTCATTTTTGTATTTGCATTTTTTTTTTTTTTTTTTTTTACAGATAAAGATTTTTTTGTTAAAATCACGGTTTGCACGCGTCCTTTACTTCCAGTGTCTAAAGAATGACGCAGATATTGGATCTGTCGCCATGACGCCAAATAAATCAATCGGAGAAACTGTGGCAAACAAGGCTAGACAAGGAAACAAGAGGGAACGGTGAAGGAGGTGGAAAAAACAAAACATGAACGATCCCCAAAAATCATTAACAGCACTTCTTAAAATATGTCTTTTTACACACATTTACCATGGGTGCCAATAATTGTACTGGAGCGTCCAGGTGTGGATTTGTTGTGGGGCCTCTTCGACCGAGGCTGTCCAACGCCACAGAGGTTTAATCCTGATTTCTCCTCAACAGACGCGGTCAGCTGACGGCGCTGACCTTCAGCCGTACGGGCCGAGCGGGGCGGCGCGGCTTTCTTTTTCGTAACGGAGTTTACGAGCTGTGAGACAACGCCAGCCTTGCTTTCCGCTGCATGTACAGAGGTCACGACCTTCTTACGATAAGGCATTTCATCACTAACCAGACAAACCGCTCATACTTGAACCCATAAATAATTTACAGAGGCTGAAAAGAGGCGGTGGAGACACATCTGATAACGCTCCGAAACCGCCTCGCTCGCTCGCTCGCTC